>MU185279.1:37330-71024 GCA_016904865.1 Pissodes strobi | reverse complement strand
TCCTTTTGGATTAAATTTTGCATGGAATACAAAGTGTTTCATTTGGTTTTATTTATTTCTTTTTGGACGAGAATCTACGGCAAACATTGTTACTTTGGAAATGACGATGCGAGAGTGAGCTAGTTGCATTTAAACTTTTCACCATTTTCTGTTTTGACAGGACATGTCACCAATTTATATTTTATTACTGGAAAATCGACTAATCAGGAGCACCCAAATTTTCGTACAATAAAGAGGAATAATTACTCTTTAATGTGATTTGCGCAGAACATACTAAAAATCGCATCGATCTAACTGAAAAAGGCGAAATGGTGATTTCCTATTTTCTGTCTGAAGATTTTACTTTAAATCAACGAATAGCTATTTTCAAGAAATCAATCTGGGATTCGCAAACCTTGTCCTCTCTGCTATAAACAAGACTTTTAGATTAAAATATGTAGATTTATACATTTAATTACCTGAAATCTCATTGAAAACGGTTTCAAGCTGAAAGATTGGGTTATGGTCGGAAATGTGGACTTTTTTGGTGATTAGAGGCAGTTTCTGATGGATTTTATGAAATATTTCGAGGCAATATTTTACTTTTAGCGTATCGATGCGTATAGTTTTTCTGGTAGGTAAGTAGATTTATTTGCCTGAAATATCGTTTAAAATAATTGAAAATTAGGAAATGGATCAGAATCGGCGAATTTGGGAATTTTACAATCAATAAATAAGTTTCTGTCGATTTTATGGGAGATTTTGAGGCAATATTTTACTTTTAGCATATCGATGCGTATAGTTTTTCTGGTAGGTAAGAATATTTATTTGCCTGAAATATCGTTTAAAATATTTGATAATAAGGAAATGGAACAGAATCGGCGCATTTGGGAATTTTACAATCAATAAATAAGTTTCTGCCGATTTTATGGGAGATTTCGAGGCCAAATTCTACTTCAAACACCGAAGTTGTGACAAGTAATTTCAAAACTAGGAACACAAAAATACTTGTTTTTCATAATTTTATTCTCGCATTGTGGAAGTTTTCGCTTCTGTCGTGATCTTAAGCTCATACGGATTTTTATATATTTTTGCAACTAATAGTATATTTGCGATTTCTCATGTTCCATTAAATGTATTGTATATGCTTATAAGACGTGATCTATAAGTTCATGTTCTTGCCATTGGCGCTCACGATCGTGCACTACCGCCACATCCAGCAGCTGCACGTAGCGAATAAAACCATTAGTTTCAAGTCCTATAGCACAAACGCGCTATTAGCTTTTCGCAAAGAAGGAGGGAAATAGAGAATAGCGCCGCAGGCGGAAATTTTCCCCACGCATTCACCATTTTGTTTTATTATTAGGTTGCAAAATTTTCAAAAGAGAAAAGTTTTTGCATTGAACACCTAACTGGCTACATAAGTAAATAGGTCTTTTTAATTCCTTCTAGAACTTTGTTCAACTAGGTGCAAAAAGTAAGAATTTCCAAACTCCTTTATGATTTATGAAAAATGTCACTTTAGATATATGTCAAAATTAGAAAAAATCATAATGGAGAAGAACAACGACTTGTTTCAGCATTAAGTGAAGCTAATATATCTAACTTTTAGGTGTCTTAGGAATTCACGAGAGGATAATATCGGCTTTAGCCATCTGTAAATTCATTTTGCATTACCATATCCGTATTTATATCTATCATTGACGGACTATCAATGCATTAAAATGCCATCGCAGATTTCCAGTATTGTGAGCTCAAACTGGATATTTTAACAAAGGAAATGTGAACGTATAAAAATAGGAGTAAAAAGTTTTTCTGACAAATGGAATTTTAATTTATTCTAGCAACATTACGCCTCAGTTCGTCCCACGTAATTTTATTGAACTGTCCAACGTATATTTTTTCATTAGAACTTTAAATTGGAAACAAATTGAAAATTTTATTAAGAAATCTTGTTCAGCTTACGGTAGAAAACTAGAAAAGTTTTTATTATTGCAATTTAAAATTCTATGCCGCGCGCCGTAAAACTTTCCGCTTTTTTAAATAGAATAAGTAATAAAATCCCACCTCGGGTTCCAATTTATTGATTTTGGGCTAGATTAGGTTTCTCTCATCGGGGGTCAAAAATTATGGAGACGAAAGTTGTAGAAGTTTCATTTAATTTTCTCGTCGGCTGCTTCAAGACTTCGGAAATAAATTGGGACTTTTTTAATTTCGTTAGCGGGTCGCAGAGGTTTTTTTATTTTTAGAATTTAAGTTTTAAGAAATGTTATAGTGTGATCTGAATGCGTAAAAATGTATTAGTATCGTCACTTGGACAAAATTTACCATCAGCACTCATTAAGTAGATATTTTGTTTCGAATATACTAGTGATACAATGGATATTCGGCCACATTCGTCATTGGATCTAGGTATTTGGCCATTTTTTAATACTTGGCCACATACTGAATAGTTGTCTAAGTATCTGCCAATGGCCGGGTAATAATACGATAATATTATAAAATTGAATTTTGCAGAAATGTTTATGAAAAATACGTAAAAATTAAAAGCTCCCAAAAAAATAAGCCTCACTCAGTTTGCCAATAAATATAGTTACTGCTGCCTGAGAATATTAAAGAACGACGTTGCTAATAACTAATAAGAATAGGACAACAAAACATTATTATCAATCGAACAATACAAGCTTATAATCTAGCATTCAAAATTTATCAATATAAAATTATGATCTAAAAACAAGCTGTGTGATTAAAACCTCACGATAGAAGTGAAAACCACAGCAGAGCGATTTTAGAAACCATATAAAATTAAGAACAGTTCACACGCGGTAGAAGTGAAACCTTCTTAAAAATAAACCAAGCGGTTACCCATCCAAGTACTGACCACGCCCGACGTTGCTTAACTTCAGTGATCGGACGACAACTACTTTTTACATATAATATATCTATACTGTATTCTATCTCATTCTCTCTCAGGCTACATCCTATAGATCTATATATTTTTATTGGTGTCGCTTTTTTCTTTTCCTCGTTTCTGTTTCATCCGTTTCATCGAGTCTCAAATCATTCACTTTTTAAACGGCGGTAAAGAAGTTTTGAAAATGGTGTCGCTTTTTCCGTTTCTTTCCTCGTTTCTGTTTCATGGACTCTCAAAGAAGTTTTTACTTCAAAAAACTGGTCTGTCGGTATTTAGCGGGAGGACTCTACTTTGATTAGCTTTATAGCTTAGCTTATATATAATTTTGTTTGAAAATTTTGTTTAAAACCATTGAGGAGCTTTTTATAATTTAAAATTACCACTTTTTTATTACATTTTAGATTATGTGCAAAATTCAAGAACAATCTCATTAACAATTTCTGTAATAACTTATGTTATCCAATTTTGTGATATTGCTCGGTCAGAAATCAGTACAAACTTCATACAAATAATATTGGGAATAACAGGCAAGGAGAAACAACAGACAAAAACGTGAAAAATAGGTAAGAATAAAGTAATATTTAGCAAACAGAAACAAAATAAATTATAATACCTGTAATGTCTTTGAAATACAAATTCTTTACACGGCAGGAACTAGCTATCTGCGTTAGCAAGTAATACTATTTCTCTACTTCTTCAATTTAAGTGATTTGTTATACATCTAATACCAATACCACGGCACATATAACAACCAGCAATATCACATCTTCTTTTTTCGCATCTGCGCAAGTCCGCGCGCAAGATATTCCTTGGTAGGAAATCCGTCAAACTGCCGCCAGCGGCGTCGTGTTTCTACGACTGGTTTATTTTATTGCTATTGGAGTACAAACGAAATCATAGGCGTGTATTTGTCAAATAATTGACATTGTGAGAAACGGACGATGTTTATGACTTGTGTAATGTAAAAAGTCATGATGTTTAAGCAATAAGAACATGTACAACCCAGAGATATTCTTCCAAAAAGAATTTCCTTAGATTTCCTGCTCATACAACAAGGTATACATATATTTCATAACCCATTGATATTCGAAATTTATTTATTTATTTATTACGGCTCTGTTAAAGGAAAATCATACTTATATATGTTTCAAATCCAGCCCTGACTTTTCCTACCCAACTGACATTAGCAAGGTCAAATTTAATTTTTCGCCTGACAGGTCGAGTAATATTGCTGGTTGTTATATGTGCCGTGCCAATACTTTAATGAGACTCATTAAGATATAGTGCTATACCCAATCAAAATGTAACATCACACCATTACCTGGTCAGTATGAAAGATTACCATGACAATGACAGATTTAAAATTTATCGATTATGACAGTTCATAGATTCTAGGTAAAAGAGTTGGAACCTGCCTATAACTGTTATACGCACCTGCAGTGAGTTTCTAGGAGTCCCAACAAACACCAAATCGAGTACGTAATTTTACTTTATGGGTTCAGGTCGGTTGTAGTTGTTATAGATTCTGTTAGTAGCGAAGATATTTTGAGATTAGTTGTATTTTTCTTGGTTTTCCTGACTACATGACAGCCGAGTGTTCAGGAAATCATCATTAAGTTCAAGACATTGCAGGAAAAAGATGCAAATGATTTATTTAAGGGGAAAAACTCAAGTCATAATCCTAACCCCTTTTAAGGGCAGAGGATAGTTAACAAGATATTTAATAAAGTTCAAACCAAGTTATAAAAAAACAGAATAAAAAATGATCATGCCGTTGGCCTATTACAACAAAAGTTCCGACAGCTATGTCACTTAAAACGAAGAAACATCAGAGATATAGCCCTTTTAATTAGGCAATGTAAGAGTTCGCCATAATATCGTCATGGACCACAATCTCAATCCTAACTAATCATTTTTCGGTTTAGAAAAAAAGGTGAATACGCTGATGACAACAGAAATTTTGTTTATATCATATTACAATACATTATTTTCCAGAACATAAATATTTTTGTAATTTTAAAACACAAGCTTTGCCATTGTGCACAAGGGAACTATAAAAAAACCAAATACATGGACACGTTATAAATATCAATTTAATAATTTTCTTTTTCTTTTAGATAGGTACTTCATTACTTTCTGCCAGAAGATCATTCTGGGTCTCATCTTCTGAACTTCTGATTCTTGAGTTTCAATTACAGTCTTATGTTTTGATATTCTGTCTTGCCCCTCCTTATTGCTTCTAGTATAGTTTTTCTAAAATCTACTGTTATATTATACTTCACTCTGATTTACCCAGCTAGGAGAATTGATCTATTTTTTATCCTTCGCCGTTTTATTTGATGATTCGATATTGGGGTTTGCTGTTTCATATAGGACGAGGAGGTATGAATAGTATTACTAGTTGAGGTTGAGGCAACATCTGCTGATGTTGATTGTACTGTAAGTAGTTTTCGAACGGTAGAATACTTATTTTCTAAGGAATCTTCGATGTATCCCTCAGCAACGGTAGAAAATTTCATTTCATCAGGTCTAATTTCCATGTATACTTTCTTTGGGGCTATTTGAAAAATACAGTGTAGGTAGAAGGGGACCAGGTCGAAAACAACACTTTTGGCTCCGCAATATAAGAAACTGGTGTGGTATACAGGACGCCGGAACCATTTTTATACAGGCTGAGGAGATCACCCTAGCTGTCCTGTGACCATGAAATGGACAAATGATCGCCGACGTACGGCATAGCACGTGGCACCCGAAGAAGAAGAAGAGTGAACGAATAACAGTATTGAAGATATTCGGAGAAAAATTGTGAAAGGAATAATAAAGTTATATGAAAATGAGAATGAAGCAATTAGAAATAAGCTGGAAGGCCAGAAAGAATTTACGAGATATGTGACGGTTGATTTAAGTTTTAATTATCTAATATGTTACTTCTAAATTTAGTAAACAGAATTTAGAAATTTATGATAGCTTATTTTGTACAATAATGGCAAAATGTAAAGATGAAGCTGTAAATCAGACTTCAAACGTCAATAACATGACACTTCATAAATTCGTAATTCTAAAACCTTTAATACTTCTAAACAGTTAAACTTCGATACATTGTATTAGGTATACAGAATTTTATAGACGATTCAAAATCACTAAAAAATGTGGTATATTACATTAAAAAAATAAAGGTTGGAATGTGCCTTGCTTTTTTGAAACAGCAGTCATACATTGAAACAGAAGCATATGTTAAAGGAAATATAATAATAATTTGATCTCTAGTCAAGAACTTTGATTTTGTATGGGTTGGTAACGTAAAGTAAAATTTTTCTTCTTAATGCTTAAAAACCCTACAATTTTAAAATCTTTGCTGATATCTACGTCGCTATATACATATAAATGTAGCTTTAATCAATCATATCGAATAACTCAACCACTGAAATGAAGATCTCTAACCTACGGTTTCTCCTGAAAATATGTAATTTTTAGTATATTTCCCAGAAACGCCTTTCCCTTCTCACCACTTCACAAAACTATCGTAATTGTGCTAAAAGTGTTTTTAAGGGCACTCATGTAAATTGCGGAATTCGTTTCGCGCATTCTGCAAGTTTTCACGTGCATACCTTAAAAATGTTTTAACACTTAAATCATAAATAACTATTGTTGTACGACAAATTTTTCTTTTATCACTTTTTATCACCTCTAGAAATAGCATTAACTAGACCACTATAAACATACAGATTATATTCATATGTTACGTTTATATAATGCCAAATATATAGATGTTAAATACCCAAAAGGGCAAGATTCGTCTAAGTGAATGTACTTAGGCAAATAAAAATAATAATAGCTAGTAATTTCAGACTAGAGTTATGTGATGCAACCAGACCGATTCCCCAATGACCCAACATTCCTGCCGATCAATTATTATTATTTTTATTAATTGTATACACATATTTATATTTTAGTAAAATCGGCATTTTATATTATTAGCACACATAATTACAGTTTATATTTCACTTCTCATTTAATTCTCGAACACTATATAAAGATCGCAATTATTTGATGGTCAAAAACTTATGTGTAGAATTATTTTGAAAAAAATTACTATTTTCAAAATTTGATCTTCAATAATAATTCCATCACTGACGCAGTCGTTCATGTAGGTATCTCAGAGATTCCTGATTTTGCAAGCTGTTCCATAGAAAACGTTGCCGAAGCCCAGAAAACCGTCAGTTTCAACTGTTTGCTAAGACATAGACCAAACCAAGGAAAAAAAAAATGACAATTACGAACACGAAAAACCATGTCTGCTCCTTCTACCTATCGCTAGGAACTTAGAAGTAAAAATCATTAGAGACCCATACTACCAAGTGTCATAGGAAAAACCTATATATCTATTAATCAACACACATCCAATTTCCACATAAACCTTACAGAAATCGAAACTTTTTTATTTATTATGAAAAATATTTTAATTCGAACAAGCAATACAAAACAAAATTAAATCTTTTCACTTCTTACTTCCTATAAATTTAATCAAACTTATGAATATTTGTTGACAATTTTAAAAAACACCAAAATTTTTCACATAACCAATCGATCAAAAAGAGGACTTCTTAATGTAGTAGGCAAAGTCGACAAATGGCTCTTTAGATGATGAAACCCGTTATAATAATTACTTCGAGATGCTAGCAAAAGATCAAGAAGTCTTAAATAAAAATGTTTATAAAGAACAATCAATTCTATCCACTGTTACACAGAAATATATTAAAAATTTAGAAAAGAATACTAATCAAATATTCACAGTAGAAAAAATGAATTTACTTGAAAATAACAAATTAGATCTATCTAATGCCTTGTATAAGTCTTTAATTTTGGACAATATAATGTTGAAATTAAATACCTTACATTCTGTAATAAATAATATCGAAAATGCAATCTCATTTGCTCATGTAAATAAAATGCACTCCATACTCAGTCCTAACCAACTAACTTTTTTAACTATTTATCTGTCCAACCATTATATATTTTACAAACTCTACCTAATACCTATTGCAAACAAAACCATTGTCCTCTCTAAACCTTACGTTCTACTCACAAAAGAGGATTACTGGACCATGCAAGAAGAATGTCCGCGACTAGAAGACCTTTTTTGTCTGCAAGCAAGCCGCCCTAGCAAAAGACGAACGATTCGAGCTGCTGACATAGTCAAACAAGATGTGTCCGTTAATCAATGTTAACTACCAAAAAAGTGCCATTCAACGACTAAATGGTAACGAATTTTTGCTCATTTCTGTAAACGACACAACTGCCCGAGACAAATGTCACCGAGGACGCTACAAAATCTCTGAGACGAGTATTGTTACCCTATCTATGTGCTCTGTTGAGGTAGGTAACAAAACATACGAGAGTTTAAAAAATACAACTTTAATATGTGTTTGAACTGCCAAAATTTTCCAATGTCCAAAGTAGCAACAGTATTTCCAAGTTAACCCTTGAAGAAATAAACTTGGATGAATTGAAGGCAGCCCAGAAAATATTGTCAATAATCCAGTTGCACCCTCTGGAAATTCCCGAACGATCGCGTCGCTCCAGTTTCACCCATTGCCGCCCTTGTATGCGGAATCCTGCTATATATTAGATTAAAAAGAACATCAAAATTTATACACAGAAACTGTAGGCGACTTGACAACCACGGGGAAAATGATGACTGCTCCACCTACGGTCATTTCCCTTGATGAGTGACAAGGAAATAAGTATAGGAAGTTACATGAAACGAAAAGAGATACAGAAAATGGACAAATTTACTGAGCCAGTAACCAGTCTCTTCTCTTGTCTTTGCCTTGCATGATAAGTTGTGAAATGAGATAATTGTGAACTGGGCGGGGAAAGCATCTACATATTCCCGTGGAACATTTTCCTTATATGCACAAAATAGATTCCATTTTACTTAAATCGAAACCCTTTTAACATACGTCCCTCTTAAACCTTTTCAAGCTGATCATGTCAGGAGAAACAAAATTGGATTACAAATTAAACCAAGATTGCGAGGAAGTGTGGTTTTAGAGGCAACTCCAATAATTAAGCTCGAATAGTTTAAACATTGGACTATATCTAATAATAAGTATGTTTTGTAAAAAACTACAGTAAATAAAACCAAACAAGCTCTCAACATTTCCTTTTACAACGGGACCAAAACTATTATAATTAGTTTTCGCCTCACGTGTCTTGTCTAGGTACGAATGCTAGCAGAATGACACTAAAATTTTACGGCAAAACTTAATGGCAAAGTTCTAATTTTATTTATTTATCTCACGTTTCACTATATTTAGGTCAACTCGCACCCCTATAAAGTTTGGGTCTAATTAACACCGGTCACAGGACTTAACTTTGTAACTACGAGTTCAGCATTTGCTGCCAACGAAATGTCTTATTTTAACAGTTCATATAAGCCGTTTATGGCTCGTTATATGTTTTATTTGTAAATGTTTGACGGCATTTTCTTATATTTACTGCAACTACATTTGGGTCGCCTTATTGGCCCCTTAGAGTAGAAGCCACATACGTTTTCTATATAAATCCACAACCATATTTCTTCCTCATATGGATCAATACTTTCAAAACTATGGATTGTTATCCCCAGCGGGGTCTTCAAAGTATCCTAGGAGGTTTCGAAACCTATATATAATTAGGTAGAAGATAACCTATTATACTATGAATATAGCAATTTAAAATACATAGTTATTAGGTTTATCAATAACAAAACAAATATTTATAATAATAACCGAGGTTTAGATCTTTCTCTTAAACGCAGGCCTACATTTTGAGATCAGAGAAACCTGCAATGAAAATGAAGAAGTCAGTAAAAACGTATGCCATTCTTGTCCCCACATAAAGTCTTGGAGTTACTCACACATACTGAATTAATGACCAAAAAGATTACTACATAGAAACAGAGAGCCTTGTATAGGTAACATCTGAATGAGTTGGCTGCCGATAATGTCCATCGTGAGGCATCGAACTATTGGTTAATAGAGTGAACTTATTATCTAAAACCGAAAATCTTATTACCGCCGTTAATCATAGAAACTACATCAAGTATAGGTATTGCCAAAGATGCTAGCGTTACTGATAACGGATCTAAAGAAGTAATCAAACAGATATAGTCCATACGCTAGGTAAGATTCTGTGTTTTTGAGAAATCCCCGCGATGTTTTTGCGGAATTATGTTGTCTAAGATGTAGTTATTAAGAATCTTTTGGTTACCAGGCCCAAAAATGGCCAGTTAAGTTTTTATAAAGGATGGTCACCCTATTACTACTAAAACTAAGGAATTAAAATGATTTGACACATAAAAGTTTTTTATTTACTTAAGCTATAGATTTTAATGTTTTGTCATTGTAAAATGAAGTTGACAATATATCAGTAAGATAATTTCATATTACAGGGTGGTCCAAATTTTTAATATAAAAAATGCAGGTAAAAATACATAATTATATTTTTCAGTTATTTAAACAGAGCAGATTTAGATTTATTCATTGTAGGGATTAGTGCACTGGTTTAATGTTTGACAATAATTACAAAAGGAGGAACACGCCAACTCAGCAACTCTACAGCCGCAACTATTTTGCTGCGAACATTTCTAACAATTGCTGCTACAAGCTCTTCAGTTGGAGGAAAAAGGCTCGTTACAGACTTTGGTAAGAGGCAACGGTTCTCAATTTTGTATCCAAGAACAAGGGGATCAAGAAGACTTTGTGTTCTCTCCAAACAATGAGTTTGATTCTAAACAATATAGAAAGCCCGTAAAATATGAAATCTAATATTTGAAGTGGTGGGTGGTATCTCAGATCATGAAATGTTTTGCAATAATTGTTCTTGCGGTATACTTTTACCAAAAACTCCTCTACATGTCGAACAGAACTCTCTATTTCAGTTTCGGATAACCCAAAAAAATATCAATCAAAATAAATACATATACGGGGTTTATTTTTTATGGGTAGGTAGGTATACCTTGTGCAAAGTTTAGAAGAATTTTTTCTGGTTCGGCATGAAGAGCAGCACGTTTTGTCCTAACTTTGCTAGTATAATCCCCCCCTGTTATTTGGTAAAGTGCCGGAAGTACCAAACAAGTTTCTGTTCCACAACGACCAGCTATAACATGTAATGGAATGTCTCGTTTTGTAGCTCCTGCTCCTGCTTTTGTCCAAAGTTCCTGTAAAAATAATTAAAGCAAAATAAATATTAAAACCAATGCTGCAAGTTTAGGTTTTACCTTTAGTCCGGTAGCTTCAAATGTTCTAAAATGATATAATGCCATGATTATAATATCAGTATCTGACGACAAAATACATACTTTTTCATGCCTATCACGCACTGCCTGAGCTATGTGAACCATTATTCTCATGTCAGCTTCTTCTATCTCTTTTTTTTTGCAACCTATTTAAACCCGGAAGATGATAACGTTGATTGGATAGATTCAGTATTTGTAGCGCTGCAAATCAGTTAAACTTCAGGGCAGAATTGGTAACCATTTTTTAAAATAAATGAGTGAAGAAAGGATTGAAGCAAAATTTTATTTTCAGTAGAGCTCCAAAATTTTTTTCTTGAACAGGTAAAGGAACATCTTCTGAAATTTCATGAAACAAATACACTCGTCATTATATCTTCGTAGCCTTTCTCCTGTTTTCGGTGATAGTTCGAAATATCTATAGAATGCAATGTCTACCCTATTAAGCCATCCCTTTAGTGTTCTGCTTATAAGATTACAAAATTCAGTAGCTAAATCTTTAAAAGTTTTTAGGTTTTTCCAGTTAAGCTTTCGCAGTCCCGTCAGAACATCTACTACTCGATCTACCATTAAATAAAATTTATCATTGTTACCTGAAAATGTGGAATTTTCGTCACCAAGAGTTTTGTAGAGCTCTTCTAAAATACTGGATTGTCTTTTTTTAGCACATCTCCTTCTTCGAAAAGAATGTTCTCATAAGTCAACTCAAATGCTAACAATGACTTTATATCATAATTTCTTTCTCTAGCTAAGTCAAAGATACGTCGACACTCCTAGTTTTGTTTACCAGAGGCCTTGGACTGTTTTTGTTTGACACCAGGGGAAGATGTTTTAAATGGTGGTAATTTGGGCCTGCTAATACATTGAGAATTTGGTTTGGTAAATTCTTTAAATCTGTCTTTTTGAAAAGTTTCATACATCCGCCAGCCAGTTTGAAACACATCTAACAACGCTTTTGTAGTTTCGGCAGAAGGGCATTCTTGTGTACAATATTTCGCTGCCGCTGGTTCCCTTCCTTAAATGGATTTAATCACAGATCTATATAGCTACGCGACAGATACCTCTTCCATTGCTTTTTGCGCGGGGCCAAAAATGTTCGCCGGCTTTCGCAAGCGGGTGAACTAGTCGTCTAGGAACGGGTCGGTGTTGCCAAGTTATCACGTCGAACAATATTTCTGCTGACTTTTTGACCCGCTCAAATCATCGAGTTTTATTATTAATATTTATGTATCAAATTAACACAAACATATTTTTTTAGAAAAATATGATTTTTAAATTTTTTATTATGATAGTTTATTAATGAAACGGCAAATTAAATGAACAAATTTATAATATTGATAGTAGAGGTTTCATACTCACAAATTAAATGGTACTTTGGCATGTCGATAAACATTTCAAAAATTCCTTTGATCTTCGAAACAAAAACCTGCGTGATAATATTATTACTTAATACAAATAAGAGATATTACAGTATAAGTTAACAAAAATTGTAATGACCTTTTACACCGATATTTAAGGTGAGTTTTACCCATGTTCAAGTACACCATTCACTGAGTCTGATAATGAACTTTAATATGACATAATATATCACACGATTGCCAAGAAAATGAGTAAATACCATAATGTGATATGAAAGGTAAACTACAGTTCGCGACTTGGCAACACGGAGGGGCAAAACACGTCTAAATAGGAAAATATTTCAGTGTATTACATTATTGGCGAGCGACACTTTTAATACCGGAGTAGGTATCTGTTGTAGCTATATAGATCTGTGATTTAATCTATCCGTTATAAATTTTGACATCTTTTCAAGTAAAGCGTCAGCCCGTTCAATTTTTCCTGTGTGGGACTCATGATGGGTTTTTATTCATAATTGTCATTTTCTAAAAACGTCTTTTCCCTGTGAAGTTTGTATATTGCCAAAATTTCATGATAAATAAGGTCCCAGGCAGCTACAAGATCTTTTTTACGAGTAGACCCAATAATTCCTGACCAGCTTTTCTTTGATCTGTTGATTGTCTGCTCCAATGCTTGATCTGTACCAACTAATGTAAAAGGCATGTTTGACTGCTTGACTACAAATTGACCTTCATAGGCGTAGTAAAGATTTAATATTAAAATATAATATTATGTATTTACTATTTAGTATATTAACATGCTTAATACAATTTTTGAATATTTTCTGCACAAATATAAAATTTATGGAGCTCTTGGGCCCTATTTTTTACATTATGCCCCCCCCTCCCTCACTTTGAATATACCAAATACATTCTAATTAATACAGGCATCGTGGATATAGTTATCAAAACTTAAACTGCAGCCATATTTGTAATTAAAAGCATATAATATATCAATTTAATGTAGCATATAATATGTAATATCCGTATAATATGGACAAAGTACTAAAAAAATAACTGGCCAAAATCTTGAGTGGTAACAAAAAAACATGTTTAGAATGGACTACAAAAGCATTATAAACTGTTACATTGCGGGGACCTTTCAGCGAATACACAACTATAGCTAGCGGCTGTATTAATAACTATAAGCTGCACATCTCTCTCGTCCACTGAATACCTGCAAGGCCAAAATTGAGTTGTAAATTTACAATATACAAAATAGTCTCGAAAACGAATTGAAAGAAGGAAACAATCCACTCTATTGGGATAAAGCGGCTCTTACGGAATAGATCAGACATACTCTTAGTCAATAAAATCACAGTCACACACACCGTCCTGATTGATGTCGCAGTTCCGAAACCATTACGAACCGTATCTGATCTCTCTAAGGTTGGTTTAGACGTAAACGTATAAATGGCAGGCCAACCACAATCAGGATTCAATAAAAGCTAAGAGAAGGAGCTTCACACCCAGGCCGATTAACAATAACAAGTTAACAATTATCTCATCAGAAATTTCCAGCAGCGATGCAATCTGATGTAGGACGGAAATATACCAAAACTTCTACAAATTAGGATTCGTCCGATTTTTTAAGTTACAAGAAATCTTTCCTGGCGGTTAAAATTAGTGTGTAAAAGTGTTAAATGTACCTTACAAGTCATTTAGATAATATAAGATTTCCATATCATTCCATTTTGCATTCCGGCAACAAGATTTGGTGGAGTTGGAGTTTACACATTTTAATATTTTTAGATGGTTCAACAATGCACTAGTTTTAGTAATCTTACCTAATTCGCAATAATATACTTTCGACCTAACAACACAGAAAAGTAAAACCGCAACCATCCAGTGTCATAAATGTCAATTATTTGGTCACTCACAGGCAAAATGTAATGCAATCCCTGGTTGTTTGAAATGAGCTGAGCCCTATTTTAAACAAAAACGTCCTGTATGAAAAAATTACAAACCCAAATGTTCTAATTGCAATGGGCATATGGTAAACTATACAAGGAGTAACAATCACCCCGCTACGCTTGGAACTTCTAGACCTTAACTCATTTTTAACCTACCAAAGTTTACCTGGTGGTCCTAAACTAATAACCAACTTACCAAAGGAACATCACTACTATTGAGCAAGCATTTCCTAAAATAGTGAACGCAACCAGAACGATGCAAAGCCTCATAACCACTCGAGCTTCTGTGGCTTTCCAATTTCTTAAGGGATCGAAGCATTCGAGTTGGTATTGATAGACAACTATCGGAGGAATTTAAAATCAATGCCGGAGTTCTTCAAGGGTGTATATTATCTCCCACACTGTTCGTGCTTTATATCAGTGATCTCTTAGATAGGACAAACAATAATTATATTTACAGCTTTGTGGACGACAGCACACTTATATCCTCATTCATGTCGCGGACTCAAATGACCGACCACTGCTCGTTCCCAACGCTAGCGAGAAAATCAGCTTGCTGCCATCAAAATAGATATGAATGCCATCGTGGAATGGTGTGAAGAAAACACGTCCATCTTAACGCAGGAAAGACTCAAGCTGCTGTCTTCTCCAAAAAGTAAACACCGCAGGACCTAATTTATCAATGACTGGACAAACACTGACTCTGGCCTCACTCATAAGCTTGATGGGCATCAACGTAGAAATCAAAATGTCTTGGCGTAATCACATCACTAAAATCGCCAAGGCATCTACACAAAATCTAGGAGAAATCTATAGGGCAAAAAAGTTGTATACACCTTATCAGCTCTTACTGCTCTATAATATACCATCTCTGGAATACTGTTTCCATGTGTGGAGCTCGGCACCCCAACACTTGCAACACACTACTCGAGATATTAGACTCAATACTCATGAGAGCTTTCCTTTTTGTGGATGACTCCGCGTTGACTAAATGTCTTGATAGCCTTGAACATCGAAGAAAAGTGGCGGACCTATCTCTCTACTATCGATACTACTCCTAAGGTGTTCCAACGAGTTGGCACTTAGGATTCGCATTATAAGATCCTTTACACAAATAGTGCACTAAATAAAAATCGGCCTTTCCCATTGGTCGATCCGCATGGCCCTCCGCTCGCTTCGCTCGCTACGGGGGCTCAAGAAAAGGAAACTAACCAGGTGCTAACCCAATCTAACCCAAGGCATACCCAAAATCAAGAAAAAAAGCTGTTTAGAAACATAATCTTTAAAAAAAATAAAAAAAAGCGACGGGGTTCGAACCCGCGTTTACCAGGTGAGACCCAACGATCTAAACCTCTACACCACGAGAGCTCTCGACAGAAATTGATTGCATCACGCAGGCATATCGTAATACGAGATAGATCGACCAATAGGAGAGGTCGATTTTTACATAGTGCACTATTTGTGTAAAGGATCTTTAAATGCTTAGGATTCGACCCAGAGTTGTGCCAAACAGAATCACCCAACAGACACTAGCTGCTCATCATGCTCATCAACACACGATTCAGTTGCGAACACCTAGGACGTCGCTGTTGCGGAACTGCTTTATCTGGAATGGGCTTCCGAGTAACGTCTTTCCCGAAAACCACGACCTACAGCGCTTCAAGTTCAACGTTCATCGTCTTCTCCACACATGCACCGCTCGTTGATTGGTATAGGATTTTCCTTTTGTATGTGCGCCGAACATAAAAAATCGAAGCCCAAATGCAGAACTGCATCCCTTAATTAAATCTCAGCCCAAGCACTGGCCAACTAGAAAAAGTTACGATATAGTCATTCTACATATACAGAAAACCTAGCTGAAGACCAAAAATTTATATTCCCGAACTACAATGTCTTAAGGCCTGACAGGGCGGTTCGAAAAGGTGAAGATATTAGCTACGAAGTGCTTCATTGTAAGTGAAATTTGTAATCCTGTAACATTCATTACTTTATTACTTAAAATTGGGATGAATTTATTCCGTCTTTCGCATCAACTTTTAAATAAAAGTTTTGCTAACCTTTTCGAAGACAATGGCCACCCCATGCTAATAGGAAATGATCTAAAAACAAAATCAAGAATATGGAAATGCCATGGAGCCAATTCTAGTAGCCATAATCTCCGCGCAAGTTCAGATGTATAATTTTGTAGTTCTACCTCTGGAAAAACACTTTAGGGGTGGGCTCTTGGAAAAGCAAGTTTATTTTTATCGCTAAGAATATAGACAGGGTATTGGTTCCCAAACTACTTTGTACTAACTCAACTATGATCATCTCCCGGCGATATTGGAATGCGATGTCCTCAATTTCGTGAGGCATCAATTTGGAGAAAAACGATTTACTTAAAGAGGTAAATATCCTGAGGCCTATTAACAACATCCATAAGATTGAGCAAACAGAGGCCGAAGTCACTGAAAACATGCATATTGATTTGGCCAAGTGCAGTATCATCAAAATGATTAAATATACATAGTACGGATTGCTGCGTCCCGCTCTGAAAGAGTGGATTAGGTTTAAGAACCCGTTAAAAAGAAGAGGTTACACTAAGTTGCAATAACTTCGAAACAATAAAGCAGGATAATAACTACAGTAAACGTAGCAAAAAGTTCCGCAGTAACCAAAACTGTTATTTGCATTTATTTACCATTTTCATTTTTAGATCTGATCGTTCTTGACAACGGGAACAGATTTGTGCCTCGAAACGTTGACCGTGTTCCGGTTTCTTTTAGGGTTTTCAGCTTCGTTTGGCTTACTAAACTAGCACTTGTGCTGTTTACACCATGGAGCCAGAGCCGAAGCGGCTCCATTTTGCAAAAAATCGTACCTTGAAGTGGAGAAAAAGCCAACAATTTGGAAGATAAATAAGACTGCAAGTTACAACAAAACTGAGAAACATAGTTAAAAACCTGAATGCTAGGAAAGCCCCATGATTCGATAACCTGCCAAACAAAGTGTTTAAAAACGACCAGAAAATATTATTGCCATTATTATTATAGTTTTAGCTGAGGTCATCCAAAATTATTGTTACTTCCAATCGGCATGGAAATTTGAGAAAAAGTTATCTTGATTCAAGTACGGAAGATTCTTGATATACATTATGTGGTGCCTCAAGAACTTAAAGTAATCGTGTAGGATAATAATTTATTTATTGGACCATTCGTCATACAACCACACCTACCATGAACGTGCTAGAAAGCTTTAATAAGAGCCACCATGTAGGGGCGCTGTTTTATGATTTTAGCAAAACATTTGATAAAGCATGGTTTAATAGCGGGCTCCGGATAAAATTATTAAGCTACGTTTTCCAAAGTGTTTAGTGCTCTTCTTAACTAAGAGAAAGTTTGTAATTTCAGTGAATAGCGCATCAAAAATATGTATGGACGAGAGACTGGAAAATCAAGATGAACACCCCAAAAACCATAGCTGTTTTATTTTTGAAATCTAGAGCCGCTCACCCAGAGCTTCCGACGTAGAAATTGGGTCGGTCACGTTAAATACCTAGAAATTATTTTCTGGATGCTTATCAACAATGATGGCTGCCAACCGCCATCGCCAGTTTTGTGCTCTTTACTCATTGCTGTGCAGGACAAACCAACTCAGTATAAGAGTAAAAGTCATTATATACACAGTTTTAATTAGACTGTTATTAATATTTGGTGTTCCTACATGTGCAAGCATACAGCTGCTCAATATAGTCAGAATAAAATTTAAAGGAATATTGCGAATTCTCCGTGGTTAGTTAGAAACGCAGTTACTCACAGAGATCTAAAAATTGAATCACTAAATGAATTCTTTAATAATTACACCAAATACTAGATGCATTTAGATACTTTATTTTGTGTTCTAGATTAGAGAAATAATGACTATTATTATTATTTTGTAAATTTGACTGCCTGTAAATGTATTTTGACTAGAATATAGTTACCTTAATGGCGATTCGTTACTGAAACGACGATGAATAGAAACAATTCGTCTGGTGTATAAATTTATGTTTTATGCATGCACACGTTTCTTGACTTTTGCTGAGGCGGAACTATTTCAAACGGCTTATATACCAGAAACAAAGTTTCTGAAACTTTAATGCTTCCACCAGAAATATGGTTTTTGTAAAAATATGTTGATTTTATTATTCGCATAGGTGTTTTTTTCTTGAGTTCTATTTTTAAGGATCTTCCGAACATTTTTTGTCAGGCTGTATAATATTGTATCCTAATATATAAAAGAGTATTCTTCGCGAAATTTTCATGTTAGTGTTTAATTGTGCAGATATGTTTGCATTTGTAACACTACGACAAAATGGATCCTCCCGACAATGATATTGGGAGCTTTTGTAATATAACATATGCTATAAAATATGATTGTGCCAGAACGAACCATCGATTATTTTAATGCATCACTTCAAGTAGCTTCCTCACTTCAAATGGCATTTATTTTACATCAAATCTAGTATTTCCCTCGAAATTTCCCCCACACCATTCCTCATATCTGCACCACGTTTTATTCGTATAAACGCATAACTAATCCTAATTTCGTCAAAGAGCCGTTCCCATGAGCCTTGCTCAGCCACAGACATCTGGATACAATGGTTATAAAGTTTCTCCAACTGCGTAAAACGGGAACGTTCTCCTCGGAATTTGTTAAAGCCACAAGTCCATAAAATGGAAAATTTGGAACAGCAGTAAATTTTTCGCCGGCCTAGAGGCTTTCATAAACCATATTGATGGCGTGCAACTTTAATTTGGATTTCCATTTGTTTTTCCGGGGCTGCTTATTGAGTTTTTGACGATTTGTCTTTTTCATATCACACCCTTAATGGGACCGAATGCCTCCGTGCAAACACTTTGAGATAATACGGATGTTCATTCGGCTTTTGATTTGTCCCGAAGCATTTGATCAGCAAGGGAAAGCAAAGATAATTCTTTATTTCGAATTCGGTTTTAATTTATCATGGGAAAGGGAAACGGAAAACGTGCGATATTCCAGCAAATATACTGGCAGAATAAATCACTCAATGCAGTGACGTGCTTCTGTAGGGTAAAAATGAACTTGAACATTGGTCATCTTTTTATTCAGGCTACATTAAGCACATATGTATTTCACAGCACTTAAGCTGATATGGCTTAGTCCACAAAATTTCTTCCGAAATCAATATCATGTTTAGAAACTTGGTAGTTTGGATTAGTGCGGGTGAGGAAAATTTTGAAAATTTTCGCGATTCCTTCAAATTTGCTACTGGAATTGTCAGTTGATGCCAGAATTTTTTTACCTACTCGTTCATTATTTACCATAATTTTATAGCTTATGTCTGTCCTCGTCTCCTCGCAGTTTGATATGCTGTTTTGTAAAATAAAGATATGGGTGTGCATATAATAGAATTAGTAATACCACCTCCAAATAAATATTATTTGCTGTTAGTGATATTCTATAATATTTTAAAAACTTTTTACCTCTATCAATTTGTACGCGTTCATGTTCTGCATTAAACGAATTTGTTGATTGTTCGTGAGAGCGTTGGCTGAGAATTATCAGTCAACGGTGAGAGCTAAGTCCTTCCTAGGATTGTCTTAAAAATGTGAACATCTCTTTCCAATATTTAGGAGCATTGCTTCGTCAATTTTATAATATTCTGATAAATCTATCTTGTTGAACACCCGCCTTGTAAGTAGTTAACTTTCTTGAGTTTACTTAGTAATGTACCTATGATGTCGATTTCGATTGGGTTTCGTATGCTATATTTTGGTTTAATATCTAAGGAACACTTTGAACATTGCTTCAATGTATAATTATTGAATATTCGTGTTGCATTTAGGAAATCAATTAAAATCAACAATGCAGTGTTTGTATGAGTTTCAGTTTCAATTGACACATTTTAAAAACCTAACTTAACAGGTTCTCAAGTATAAATGTGTCTACATTTCAAATATAACTTTGTGAAATGATTATTTTTACGTTTAATTTGGATAAACTATGTATTAATATTTTAGCAATAATTAGTTTAATCAAAGCCACTTTTTAGACACGGTAATTTAAAAATTTATTTCCATGTCAAAAAATTATTTTCTCGTTTAAATATTTATAATATTTGGAGACACGCTTTTTCACATCTCTTTAATAAATTTGATTTTTTTTTAATTCACTAATTTGTTTTTATTTTATTTGGGATTTACCAGAAACTGGTAGAACCATGCAGAGCTGCGCTTAAACGCAATATTATAAATCAGTAGATTTATATTATTTTTTCTTTTTTAACATTGGAAATGTTTTTGTTTTCCTATTATGGGGTATCAAATCACGAAAAAGTGCATGCTACATTTGGCACATCGCGTAATATACGTGAGAGATCGTGTTAGTCTGTTTCTGAGGTTGGTATCGGTTCAAATAACAAAAATAAATTAATGCTAACTGAAACTAACCGAAAGTTGATTGAACGACTAACCCAAACTAACTAAAAGTAACCAAAAGCACAAAAAGGATTAAAATGAATCGGAACAAATAAAAAAATAAGAGTAAATTAAAACTAACTCAAAGTAACCGAAATTTGGCGAATAACCAAAACTAACCATAAAAATTAAAATTGGTTATATCCTATAGGATCCGGTTCAAATTACTAAAATAAATTGGAACTAACTGAAATTAACCGAAAGTTGATTCAACAGCTAACCGAAAGTAACCAAAAGCTCCAAAAAAGTCTAAAACGTATCGCAACAGATCAAAAATATCAAAGTAAGTTAAAACTAACCAAAACGAACCGAATTTTGGCGACTAATAAAAACCACCCAAAAACATTAAACTCGATTATAACGTATCGGCGCCGATTGAAATGGCTAAAATTAAAACTAACTGAAATTAACTGAATATTGATTAAACGACTACCCACGACGACTATCTAACCCAATCTAACCTAAATTATCCAAAAGCACCAAATATGGCTAAAACGTATCGTAACAGATTAAAATTATTATAGTAAGTTAAAAATAACCCAAATTAACCGAATTTTGGCGACTAACCAAAATTAACGAGAAACATTAAAATTGGTTATAACATATCGGAAAGTTGATTGAATGAGTAACCAAAACTAATCAAAAGTAACCAGAAACACCAAAACGGACTAAAATGAAATTGAAACAGGTTACACAAATTAAAGTAAGTTAAAACTAACCCAAACTAACCGAATTTTGGCGGCTAACGAAAACTAACCAGAAACATTATATTTGCCTAAAACGTATCGGAGCCGGTTCAGATGAATACTTTGGTTTTTGACAGTGACTTTCCAAGGTCGCATAACGACATGGAAAATTTTAGTGAACGTTACGACACGATTTGTTCATAACAGATTATAACGTATCGGAACCCGCTCAAATAAGTAAAATAAATTGAGACTATGTGAAAATAACCGAAAGTTGATTGGACGACTAACCAAAACTAACCAAATCTATTAAAATTGATTAGAACGTATCGGAACCAGTTCAAGTGAGTAAAATAAGTTGAGACTACGAGAAACTAACCGAAAGTTGATTAGACGACTAACCAAAACTAACCAAATCTATTAAAACTCATTATAACGTATCGGAACCGGCTAAATAAAATAGCTTGAGACTAAGTGAAACTAACCGGAAGTTGATTAGACAACACCAAAACTAACTAAATTTATTAAACTTGATTATAATGTATTGGAACCGTCCCAAATGACTAAATGAGGTTGAGACTAAGTGAAACTAATTACAGATCTAGGAAAGGGAAGCTAACCGCAAGTCGATTAGACGATTAACCAAAATAAACCAAATCTATTAAAATTGATTATAACGTATCAGAACTAGCTCAAATAAGTGAAATAAGTTGAGACTAAGTGAAACTAACCGGAAGTTAAATTTATTAAAATTAATTATAACGTGTCGGAACCGACTCAAATGATTAAAATAAGTTGATATTAAGTGAATCTAACCGAAAATTGATTAGGCGACTAACCAAAACTAACCAAATCTATTAAAATTGATTATAACTTATCGGAACCAGCTCAAAAAAGTAAAATAAGTTGAGGCTAAGTGAAACTAACTGAAAGCTTATTCGACGATTAACCAAAAATAACCAAATTTATTAAAATTGATTATAACGTATCGTGACTAAAACAAGTTGATAATAAGTGAAACTAACCGAAAGTGAAACTAACCGAAATTTGAATTGACAACTGATCAAAACTAACCCAATCTTTCAAACCTGTTTATAACGTATCGGAAACGGTTCAAATGACTAAAGTAAGTTGAGATTGAGTCAAACTAACCGAAACATGATTGGACGACTAACCAACATTAACCAAATCTATTAAAATTAATTATAACGCGTCGGAACCGGTTCAGATTAATAAAGTACGTTGACACTAAGTATAGTGTATCGGAACCGGCTTAAATAAGTAAAACAAGTTGAGACTAAGTGAAACTAACCGAAAGTTGATTGGACGACTAACCAAATCTATTGAAATTGGTTACAACATATCGGAGCCGGCTCAAAAAATTAAAATAACTTGAGACTAAGTGAAACTAACCGCAAGTTGATTAGGCGACTAACCAAAACTAACCAAATTTATTAAAATTGATTATAACGTATCAAAACCAGCTCAAATAAGTGAAATAAGTTGAGACTAAGTGAAACTAATCAAAAGTTGATTAGACGACTAAGCCAAACTAACCAAATTTATTAAAATTGATTGTAACATATCGGAACCAACTCAAATACTAAAATAAATTGAGACTAAGTGAAACTAATCGGAAGTTGATTAGACGACTTAGCAAAACTAACTAAATTTAGTAGACTTAATTATAACGTATCTGAACCGACTCAAATGACTAAAATAAATTGAGACTAAGTGAAGCTAACCGAAAGTCGGTAAGATGATAAACCAAAACTAACCAAATTTATTAAAATTGATTGTAACGTATCGGAACCAGCTCAAATAAGTAAAATAAATTGAGACTAAGTGAAACTAACCGATAGTTGATTGGACGGCCAACCAAATCTATTAAAATTAATTATAACGTATCGGAATCGACTCAAATAACTGAAATAAGTTGAGACTAAGTGAAACTAACCGAAAGTTGATTAGCTGACTAACAAATTAAAACTAACCAAATCTATTAAAATTGATTATAATGTAACGGAACCAGCTGTAAAATAATTTGAGACTAAGTGGAACTAACCGAAAGTTGATTAAACGACTAACCAAATCTATTAAAATTGATTACAACGTAACGGAACCGGCTCAAATTAGTAAAAAAAATTGAGACTAAGTGAAACTAACTGAAAATCAATTAGACGACTAACCAAATCTATTAAAATTGATTATAACGTATTGGAACAGACTCAAATGACTTAAAAAGTTGAAACTAACCTCGTTAGATCGGGGATTGAAAAACGAATCGAATGCAGATTTTACAACCACCACTAATGTTATAAATTGTAAAAACGATCGAAACTTGAAGTAATATGCATTTATGTGGTATATTTTGGTAAACTAAACTTACGTAATCTGCTAAAAGCCAATTTTTACTCTAAATTGTGTTAAAGGTGGGTTAGGGTGACTTTTAGCTTCTCACGACAGACTAGTCTCATAGTGTCTCATATCGTTAGATCGAAGAATGTCAGACAATCCGAATGTAAATGGTTTTTGCTTTTTCAACCACACTTATAACGTTATGAATTGTAAAAAAGAACGAAACTTCAAGTAATATGCATTTATTCGGTATATTTTTGTAAAGTAATCTTACGTAATCTAACATGATCTCACCCAAACTTCTATCAACTATTATATATCCACACAATTATGAGTTTTCTCAGATCTCAAATTTAGGAAGCGTTGCATTCTGCTTCGGCATTTTCAATGTCTCCCCCGCTTGCATCTTTGTGAAGGACTGTGATTTTTTTTTTATAGAAATCAAAGTGAGCAAATAGTTTTCTGATTATATAATTTTTTTAATATCAATTTTTGCCTAGCAAGTAGCAAGTTTGGGTTAGTCAAATCAGCGTATCTTCAATAATCTCGCCTATTTTAAGTTAAGATATTTCGTCATATTTTCACCAGCTTTAATGTAAAAATACTTGATATTATAAATATTTATGTACAAAGCAAAATAAATTATAGACCTTTTGTGGTCCCAACGTGTTTAAAATATTAACACATTTATAAGAAAAAGTTACGATTTTTTAAATTTTAAATTATTTTCTCATTTAATTATGCATGCCTTTAAAACCCGTTAAGGACAATTTAATTTTTCCAGCAAAATGTAAAATAAAATTTACTTATCAGAAGAAAACAAATTCAACTTGTCAACGGCAAATTTATCATCACGAAGTCTAATTATTTGTATTTGTTATGCTGGTGCAGCGGCATATATTTTCATAAAAAATGCGTTTAAAACGTTTTTAAAACAATATAATATATATTATATTTTCAAACATAGTAATTAAACAAATTTAACGCACGAACATAACTGCGACAAAAATGTGATGCTCTATGAGAAATTTATTCTGCTATTATTTTTGATAAAAGGATAATTTTTGTACTAATTGGATTTAATGAAATGTTTGTTTTCCAAAAATGGGTAACATCCTATAGAAAATACTAGCAACCGAGCTAGCAACCGTAACAGACCGCAATTGAGAGTAGAATATTGTCACCATCTTATCTTAATTTTATTACTTTTTCTCGCTTCATTATTTATGTTGCTAGAGGAGATACGCAGTTTTATAGCTCAACACATCATTTTACTAAACTTATTTTTCCACAACTGTTAAATAATTTGCTCATTATGGCTTTGTACGCAATTAAGTCACGGTGTCTATTATTCACGCCTATTGAACTATAATGTTTTTTAGGTAGGAATTATGGACAAAGGATGATTTTATATTAAACAATGTTTAGTAAACTGACTGATTGGGCCAACCCCATGAAATTAAGCCTATAAATTTTTATAGATTTTTGTAATTGTTGTAAGTGTTGTAGTTGTGTTTTAATTTATCGTTAGGTTGTGTTATTTCATAAGATAATTATATCAAGTTCTTAGTTTATCTCAATTTCACAGCACTTTAAGGCACCATAACTATTTAATTTTAAAAATCACGACTTTGAATTTTGACAGATCTATCCCGACTTGTGTCTGAGGAGAAGGATATAGATAGGACCCTTACCACGTCCCTGTGAACTGTAGTAGGTGATACCGGAATAGGTGAGAGACAAAAGACTATTGGACTGATGTTCCGATTGACTATTTATATCATAAACTCTGCTGACCATTTTAAACTTAAGGTTCATAACTGCCTGCGCTGTTCGCTATCGCTCGCGCTATTTATAAATTAAATTAAATGTTTATTTTGCCAAGGTCAAGTTCAAACTTAAGATGTGATAATATTTAATTAGTAGTTTAAATGTATTTTAGTAGTTCACACTATCATTCTCAAGAGTAATAGACATCATCACATACTCATTGAAAAACATCATATTTAATTATAATAGTAAAGCTTAAATTGAAATCAGAATTACATATAAGCAAATAAGTAAACACTTTTTTGTTGAAAACACGTGACACAGGAATTAAAAGAAACCTAATACAACACACTTACCAAGTTCAAGCGATTTGAGTAAATGATAAATGGTATATCTCCTTTAATAACAGAGATAATGAAGAAATTCCAAAATAGGATTCACAGAAAAAAAAAACGGGGCAAAACAAATTTTAATTTAATATATTACGATTGCTAGTATACCCCACAGAGTATACCAATTTCCGACAAAAACATAGCATTTTTATTACACCTGGTATAAAACGAGAAATAACTTTTTATCAAGTAAGCATAATGCAGTTCTCAAGGGACAAGAACATTAGGAAAATAAATCAATTAAATAAGTTCAGAAAAATGTAGCATCAAATTTGTCCCGACATGATAGTGACTAAATTTTGTCCAGGTGTTTAGAATCCTTTATAGCAATTTTTAGAAAATTTGCCTATTGTTCCAATTTTTCTGGGACAACAGCCATGACTTTTATGAGCTAGATGCTCATGCGGACTTAAATAAGCATCCCAAGCTGTCAATGAAACATTTACTTAAAAATTCTTATCTACATAGCTTTATGGCCTTCAAGTACTTTAACTACCTTTGAAAGATACCGATATCCTATTATAAAAAGGGTATTTATCACAATATCCCTTTATCTGCGCCATAAGGAAAGTAACATACACCCTCTCAAAATCAGACGAATCGTTCTAAAAGTTGAAACCTGGGTATTGGAACGATAGCTTTTTCCACTAATATATTAGTTTCAATAAAACAGATTCTCATTTCTTCTTTATATTGATCTGAAAACGGACCTCTGAAAGCTACGCATATTTCTCATTTCCAAGAAAGTTTATGGTGAAGAACGATATCAAAAATTTGTTTTAAATTTAGTTTGCTGAATTTTCCGAAAAATGATTTTTAAAATTATCACACAAAAGTGTAATATTATACTCTCATGTAATCGCTATTACTCATTTGGTATTGCAAACTATCATCCTTATGAGTAATAGTCATCATCACATATTCGTTGAATAATATACAATTTATTAACAATAATGAACCAAAAATTAAAATCAAAATTACATATAAGTAAATAAGCAAACACTTTTTTATTGGAAACGCGCGATAAAGGAATTAAATGAAATCGAACACAACAGACTTGGTGGATTATTGTGCTTGTCTTGTTCTACTCCGAATTACTGCATGCCTTGGCATGCTACAGGTATATTCTCCAATATCCTGGTAATCTCTCGGTTACTGCGTTCACCAGTTGATTGTGGTTATCAGATACGAGTATATAACTTCGAACTATTCTTTTAAGGGCATCCCATAATGATCTACGAATCTAAGGGATTTAAATAGAAATTGAAACATGGCCAATATGGCCATTCTGTAAACGAAACAGCAATAGCATTCAAGTAGTCAAGTAATATCTAGCCACTTGGGGACGAGGATTATCTTGTACGAATAAAGAACATTATACAAAATAATTTAATATTAACAATATGTATCTTTGTTAACTTATCCTGCAATGGTTCCATCTTAAAAATTATTTATTACCATTTTTTTCTCAGAAAAGCAGTCAGTTTGGGAAGCCTTGACGTTTCGACGCTTTGTTTTATCTTTGGCAGCATTCATCAACTATGATGTTTTCCACTTGTTTTAACAAGCTGTTTCCGACCAAATTTTAATCATTTAATTGATAAAATTAAATTTTAATTTAAAAAAAATATGGATAATATTTGCTTGAAATGACAAAGGATGTCCAAAGCCTCTTCACAAACCGATAATAAAAATGAACGTATGCCATAAAAATAGTAAAGAGCATGTGTTCTGGTTTGTGCTATAAAATGGTGTATCTCCTCTAGAATAAGACTGATAAAATACGAGGAAGAACTAATTTTATTTTAATATTTTAGGATTGCTAGTATGCCCCACAGAGTATATGAATTTTGACAAAAACATAGCATTTTTATTACACCCGGCATAAAACGAAAATTAACTTTTTATCAAGTAAGCACAAAGAAGTTATCAAGGAACAAGAATAATGGAAAAATTAATCATTCAAATAGGCTTAAAAAAATGTAGCATCAAATTTGTCCCGACATGATGGTGCGTAATTTATCTAGGTGTTTAGAACCCTTTATAGCAATTTTTTGGAGAATTTGCCCATTGGACCAATTTTTCAGGGGAGAACTGCCTTGACTTTTATGTGCTAGATATTTCTTCGTTTCGGTCTTATATAAGCATCCCAAGCTGCCAACAAAACATTTAATTAAAACATTTATCCACATAGCTTTATGGCCTTAAAGTACCTTAACTACCTTTTAAAGATACCGATATCCTATTATAAAATAATGTCCCTTTCTCTGTGCCGTAAGGAAAGTATCCTCTACTCTCTCAAAAACCAGTTGACTTGTTCCAAAATCTGAAACCTAATATTAGTATTCGAGCGACAGCTTATTCCACTAATTTATTAGTTTCAATAAAACAGATTTTCTTTTTCTGCTTAATATTGATCTGAAAGCAGACCTCTGGAGCTTAGGAATATTTCTCATTACAACTTTAAATTGAAAACAAACTTGATATTTTATCAGAGGAATTTTATTTGGGTTTCTGCAGAAAACTAACAAAGTTTTTAGTATTGTAATTTTAAATTTTACACAAACTTGTCGCATTTTTACTTAAAATATATTGGCAGCTCTATCGGTTTAGTTAGTAACGTTTCGCGGAACTGTACCATATTATATTGCAGAAAAATATTTAAGCTTTAATCTAGCTGGTAATTTAAATATATTATTATGCTGCTACAAAGTCTACTGTATCAAATCAAGATCCAGCCCAATGATCTATACTACTAATCAGTGCTAATCCAAATATGACTAACTCTTTTATCATTGAAGATATAAGTGCAATGAATATGAATTCTTATTGCGGAAAAAGTTATTTTACCTAAATTATTATTTTAGTTTATTTTTATTATTACAAATCCTGGTGTAATTATTCAACTTCGCTTTCAACGCTCATTATATAAATTACTCATCAAAAAAAAAATTGAAAACCAACTTTAGCACAATTTTTAAAACGCAAATTGGCGGATATTAGTGAGCTTTTCAGGTCCTGAAGGCCGTTTCATGTAGATTTTTTTGTCAAGGTGCTGCATTGCGCGAGTAAGGATATCTAGATATCCTACAAGGCTAAGAAAAAAGTAGTTGAAATAATTGAAGAAGTTTAAGCTGTTGCATCTGCGGTACTTGTTCATTATATTACATAATAGGCGCGATTTGGAGTTCAAGTCAATATCTCGAGATATTTTCGTTATTTTTTTTTTAAATTAAATCCTTCTGCAAGAAAGTCTTCTAGAAGAGCGTCCCATTCGACTCTAATGGCATTAACTTATTCATCCATATTTATACTCTAATTCCCACTGATTCAACTTTAATTTTATTCCACTCCACACAATCTCTATAACATTTATATCGAGAGATCTAGTAGACTGGCGCATTCGCTCAATGTTATTATCTTTCAAAATGATTTAAAAAATGTGCTAACAACATTTCCCTGAAGAAATTTACGAAATGTTTTCGCACTCCACTGACTGCGTCTTCCTTTTGAGCCGACTTTACCCGAATGAGCGTTAAGTAGTCAAGGGTGACGCGTGACGCGAAAAGTATATTGTAAACCGTTTTTGAAGAGTTTTGTACAATGTTTACTTCATTTCTTTTACACTTATTAGTTATCATTCGACCTTGATTTTTTCCTCAAATAAATGACTGAAATAAGAAATTTAAAACCCATTTTAGTATTTTAGTCCCAACATGAAAAACTTGCATTGAATTTTGAGAAGCATATTTCTATCTCTTATGCTAACAAATCAAACCAAGAAAAATATATTTCTGGAAAAATAAAAACATATTTGTTATTAGAAAATTGAAAGCATACTTGATCTCATCATGTATAAAATCTTGTTAAAACACGAAAAGAACCGAAAATTTGAAAATGCCACAATGACAGAAGGGTCGCTTTTCGATTAAATTTTTAATTTCCATAAAACTATGACGTTTGTTCAAAAACTTCAAAAGTCATTTTTACAATTGAACCAGTGATTCTTTTCAAATCGAAAAATAAAGAAAAAATAAATTTAGTAAGAAATGGGATCTACGTGAAATTTAGTTAAATTTCAAATGTTTAATTTACCGAGCTGTATTAGGAAATATACATCGAAATTAATTAATCTACTATCAGACAAAAGAATAAGCCCTAATATGCTTCAAAACTCGTTAAAAAATATATCATATTTTCTTTATTTAATTACAAGTACAGACTAAAAATGTTTATTAAGCATTTCAAAATTCCAGCAGTTTATTACCTAAAAATAACCGCTCTCTAGCAATATTTTAATAAACTCAACGAAATGCATTAAGTTATAACAGGGAAACTTTCTTGTCTGAGGAACAGCAGGAAATATTTAATAATAGGGACAAACATTCAAACTATTTTATTAAAGTGGTAAGCTCTTGAAGAGAATTTAGCTGCTTTGCATGGAAGACTGGTATTAGCAAAGTCTTAAAATAATAATCAAAACACCTTCGTCATCCTTACTGAGTTAACTAACTTTGGATGTGGTCGTTCCTTGTTAGTGATTACCTGAATAGAATAACAGTATTAAAATTTTTGTATAATCCTCGGCATAAAGTTTAGAAAATATTTTGAGCCAGAAATAGCTTTTAATGAACACTGGATATAGAAATAAATTTAAGGTATGAGAGGGACTAGAAAAGTTATCTACCTGAATATGAAATAAAAGACGTGACTTTTGTTAATTAATATTTGTCTACATTTCCCTGCTAATTTCAATTCACTGATGCCATTACTCCATAAGAAAATACTCAACTTTAAAAGAACCTCAATATTAATATCAACAATCATTAAGGCTATTGTTAAAAAAAAACATATAAATATATAAGGAAATAGATCTGGGAAATATCGTGAAAGAAACAGCTGTTGCCACACTCGATAAGTAGGGCTTTGACTGGTTTGTAAATACTCGTGCGGTCATGTGTAAAGAGAATTTTAAATCGGGGCAACCCTACATTAATTTGTTTTGCCATGTGCTTAGTAAATATAACTCCTATTTGGTCTTTGGTTTAACAATTATTATTGTAGATATCCTCAATCTATATTAAGAGAAATACAATATATGATTGGCTTTCAAAGAGTTTGTGATATTTGCTGGTTTAATATGTAGAATGCAAGCCTATGGCTTTTTCACTCCTGTATATACCCTAAAACACAGTTTTATCTATAATACCAAAACAAATTTTTTTTCACTCGACGCGCGATTCGTTAATCATGTTGGCATTATCAGGAGATGATTAAAACTAATCATGCATTTTGCAGAAGGTTCAAAATCCCAACTTAGGTGTATATATTATATCTGTATAATCCTTAATTGGACCTAAACTTTCAGGTTTGTTTACATTTTTTACGATACTTGTTACACGATTTTGAAATATCGTGAAAAAAAGTTGAATTCTCAACTGCGAAGTTGTAAATTAAAAATTATTGACCGACAGAATCTTAACAAAGTTTCCATGGGTGTTCCTTAAATCAAGATGTTAAAATGTTAAAAATCTAACACTGTACGAAAATACCACGTAAATATGAAAATATTAATATCAAAATATTACATATTATTTAATATCATAATTTACTTGAACTACTTAGTTTATCGACTTGCATATTTTGTACCTGATCATACCTGAATTGTTATTTATGATGTGCCTTTTGAATATTTCCGGCCCTTAGCTTGTTCAGGTTTAATATTTGTTGTAAGACGATCCATACCGGTTGATACCGAAAACTGTAAACATGGCAAGTTTTCAGTTTTCTCCAGTGAAGAGAAATTCCAAGTGTTCTTTATCAGTTAACGAGAAAATAATTATTATTTTAAATGTGTACAATGCACTTAAACATCAACAGCCTAGTTCTGGTGTGATTAAATTTGTTGAAATATGTTCGCATGGATGAAAATGAGAAACGAGGAATCAGATGAGCAGTTCATTAGTTTTATTTAAACAAGGAAATCCATACATAAGATAAAATTCATATCACACTCAAAAACGACGAAAATTTTTCTCAAATAAGTAGAAACAAATTATGGAAAACTTTGAATGAATTTTGAATGGGATACACAAAACAGAAAATCACTTTTAAAAGAAAAAGATGAAATTATTGTCTGGAGAAGAAAGTACCTAAGGATGATAAAAGACTATCGTAATGAAAACCATGGGTAAATGAAGGGCATACAGTAAACAAGATGTGGCATGACAAAAATATAAAAAGTTTCCGACAAGCTGCGTTGGAGGGCTGGTCTACAGGAATCAAACCTCCATCTGGAAAAGACAGCAGATTAATTGCGGTCCATATTGGTAGTGTAAATGGGTCCGTAGAAGGGGGCCTGTTAACATTTAAGTCGAAACACACTGGAGATTATCATGAAGACATGAATGCAGATGTATTTGAAGAATACTTTCAGTAAATGTTTGATCTAATACCCACAGGATATATTATAGTGCTTGATAATGCAACCTACCATTCTAGAAAAAGAGAAACAGTACCAACAAGTGCTTGGCAAAAAGCGGACATAAAACAGTGACTTTAAAAAAAATCCATTTCGAAGAAGACATGGTCAAAAAGGAGCTTTTGAATACAGGAAATATGGAAAAGCACACATATAGTAGATATTTGCTCAACGAAATGGCAAACAAACGTGGTATTATTGTACTTCGACTTCCGCCCTATCACTGTGAGCTAAATCCTATAGAGTCCATTTGGGCACAAGTAAAAAATTTTGTTGCCACCAACGGAAATAGGTCCCACCTACAAAATGAAGGATGTTGAGGTACTCTTTCACGAAGCTATTAAACATGTTGATGGAGATAATGGTGAAAGTGTGTCGAATGTAATAAACGAGGAAAACGAATGTGGCAGCTTGACAATATGGTTGATGAAACAGTAGAACCAATTATTATACATGAGGGTGAGAGCGACAACTCAACCGATTGTTCAGATGACAATTTGTAGTGTTTTTTTAATTGAATATATTATTTGTATTATTATGTCATTGTGGTATCACCGCGTGGTATTACCGTGTGTATTATTGTATATATTATTGCATATAATTATATTTTATATTTTTAAATCTTGAATAATTATTATACATGTGTTTATTCGTCTAGTTTCAGAAAGACCATTACACCTATAGTTTTTTAATGTCGATGTATTTCTATACAATAACCATGTTTATATTAGAAAACATTTTCAGCGTTGTTATTGAGACGCTACTGACTACTGCTCAAAGATCTGTACAGGGTGGCTCGAATTCGTGTCTATGTATGGGGAACTCGAAAACCGTCAGAGATACAGTGTCGGTCAAATTAAGGCAAAATTGCGCATTTAGGTGCCTAACAATATGCCGTTTAGAAAGTTTTAAAATTCCGAGTATTTACGGAGATATCCGGAGAAAACCGAAATTTTGAAAAATCGTTTTATTTTTTTCCTGGGCTTATTTAAAAACGGATTTCAAATCTAATTACACTTTTGCATTGCCACTTTTTCCGCTCTATCCAAT
>MU185279.1:0-22330 GCA_016904865.1 Pissodes strobi | reverse complement strand
TCAGAGGCTAGTTTCTCAGGTTAGTATTGCAATTTTATTATGATTTTGTATGCCTATAAACATTTAAAAATAATTTCTCTAAAAAATTTCTTCCATTTTTATAGGGGTTACCTGAAGAAGATGAAGATTTGAGCATTGAAAGATTTTCCATAGTTCCAAAACATATTCCTTATTCAACCAAATCTATGGAGTTAAAAGTTTTGAAATATGTGTCTGGATACTTGGTCAAAAAAATTGGAAAGCAGCAATGCCAATGCAAGAATATGTTCCTTCAACAGAAAACACCAGAAGATTCAGAACATGAAGATTTTTTAAAATATAAGGAATACAGGGCTAAGAAACTTTCATTAAAGTATGTAAGTTCATCTTTTTTAAAGAAAATGCAACATGCCCTTGCCATTATCAAATATATCTTTAATAGGGATTTTCATAAAAAAAATGTTGTAAATCATACTTTAAAAACTCTTTGCGAGAGCATATCTTTGACCCCCTGTTTTCATGATGATGCAATAAAAACAAACATTTTTACTTATTTCATAAAAGTAAATTTGTTCAATTATTGTGGTCAATTAAACAAAATTATTAAAGGCTTAGACCAAAGACCTGTCCCCAAAACTGCACCAAAAATATTCCTAATGGCCAAAAACTTGCACTGTAACACCATTAAAAGAAAACGGGCTCAAAATAAAAATAGGTTTAGTTGTGTATAAAAATTATCCTTAATATTAATATGCAGTGCGGGACAAATAGTTTGCAACAAATTAGAAAGTAATTTATTATTGTTTTTCAAAAAATTTTATTCATATTAAAAGGGAGCACAGAAAATACAAACATTTTGGTTTAAAACCCAAAATAATTTCAGGATTGATTTTTTTGAGGCAGCAAATTCCCTTTTCTTATCTTTTACAGTTTTTGAGAAAACTTGTGTTAAAATTGGGAAAAAAAAATAAAAAATTGACGTAATTTATCTCGGAAACTGTTAATCAGACACACAAAATTATAGGCTTTTTTAAAATTTTAGCACACTTTTTAAATGTGCTGTTTCAAAACATAAATTTTCTTTATTATTTTAATTTGAAAGTCACATGTTTATACTCTCTGTAGGCTCTGTACACCACTTGACATCGTCAACAGTGTTTTTTTTTCTCTGCAGACATTCTTATCAAGAATAAAATTTTCTAAGAAATAAGTAATAAAAATGTTTCCATTTGTTGTCAATTCTGGTCCACACTATATATCTCGTATTACATAAAATGCTTATAGTTTACATGTAATAAATAATAGGAGCTTTTACAGTAGGCCTATCAGTTAGTTTTCCCAACTTAAAAGAAATTATATTTCCTCATTTCTATTATTATATTATTTTATATCAGTAAAATTTTGTTGACATGGTATGTATTAAGTATATATGTTGTACTCCATAATAAAAATAATGTGTGTAACATAAAATTACTAATGTGTTTTTTTATCATAATAAATTGTCCCTTTAATATTTTTTGAAGTGTAAATTTTCGTAAAATTTTCAAAATACTGTACATAAATTAAATTGTTGGCATTTCGATCTTTTAGGCGCGAATATTTAAATTTGGCCATTGTTTAAATTTGATTTTAGAGTGAACAATTTAATTAAGAAGAAGCTACGCGTCATCAAAGTACGTGAGTTATTTCACTTCTTAAAGGAAGTGTTCAAGTATTTCATGATAGCTTTTTGCTTTTCGCATCTGGCGTTACTTTTTTCTGATAGGTTGGCTTAAACTGTATGACTAACAAGAAAGGTGAAACATAAATTAATTATTTAATTAGAGTGCAATAATTTAAATTAGAGGACTTTCGCGCGTCATCAGCGTACCTGTTTGTTTCACTTTGGCAACTTTTTGGAAATATTCTCAGGGTAGTATTCTATGCTATTTTTTACTTTCGTGTCTTACATCACTTTTCTTGGTTAGTTTAAACTATAAACATTTTTAAATAGTGAATTTATGATTCACCTTTCTTGTTAGTCATACAGTTTAAGCCAACTTATCAGAAAAAATTAAGGTGATATGCGAAAACCAAAAAAACTATCATGCAATACTTCCCTTAAGAAGTGAATTAAATCACGCACTTTGATGACGCGTAGCTTCGTCTTAGTCAAATTGTTGACTAAAATAAAATTTATACAATGGCCAAATTTAAATATTCGCGCCTAAAAGATTGAAATGCCATCTTTTGGAGAAATGTCAAAGCTTAAATTCGTGCTGATCAAACAGTTCTCTTTTGAAAAGAAGCTAAAATACTTGTTTCCGGACCAATAGATGGCGTTCTTTGTGAATTTATTTGGTAGTATAGGAGTTTCCATTCTATCCCCCTATAACCCTTATCTATGACTTGGATTTAGCTTTAAGTCACTTATATTATTACACTGCATGTTAATACAAAACAGTATTTAATATATTTAATGACTCGTTTTGTGTAGGGTTTTTTGTACATTTTCTCAAAAAAATGTTTTATTGTTTTATCATGGATGCCTTTTGGGATAAATTAGATTGCTTATAATATGTGAAATTATGCGGCTACTAAGTTTTTGTTGACCTTGATGCACTTAAAGTTGTGCAAAATAGTTTGTGGTTATATCCAATTATGGACCAAATAACCTGGAATTTTATTTAAATTAAGATATGGTAAAAGTTTCGGAAATTCTTGTTATTATGAGATGTACACTTCTCTGCTCGCATCTCTCGCTCTAAAGCACAACAAACAAAACTAACTAAAATTAACCCATGACATTCCAAAAATCCAGAAGAAAACTACACGGACTGAAACCATAATAACAACATATGTAAGGGCCTGGAATTTTAAGAGGATTGACCCTTCTTTTTGGCCGGTAATATGTCTAATATTCTTATCTACCTAACGATTTGGTCAGTAATTTCGATTTACTGCATTTTGAATGATTCAAAAACTAGCTTTCCTAATACGTAAGCACAAATAGAGTACAAACATAAATTTACATTTTGATTCAATTAAAGGCAAAAATGCATGTTTTTAAAGATTAAATCAGACTTCACTAAACATGGTATTTTGACCACGGTGATATGATATCGATATGCCTCATTGTTCCGCATGAGCCCATCAAAAGGGTTCAAAGTTACAAGAATCCCAAATTACAAGAAATTAAAACAAAAAGTTAAATATAAACCCAGGATATTAAATTAGAAATACCATATTTTAAAAACTATATTTATTGTGGAAACACGTTAAAAGGTTTGCCGGAAAGTCTATGGAACTATTTACTACCAAGAGTTATAAGTCTGTAACTTTTAAGTACCATTGATCCATTTAAACCAAAATATTTATACAAATCATTCAATTTTAGTAGTACTATTATTAGTGTGAATATTATATTACATACTTAACAAAATTATACAGAGTGTTCCCTACACGTGTTACTGTCTTTTAGTAGCACCACCATATCCTTGCAAGGGGTCCAAGGGGTGGTATTAGGGTTAAAAGGATACAAATTGCTATTTTGGCTGGTATGGCCAAGTTTTTATTTGTCCATTAAAAACTACTCATAGCGTAAAAATTAAATTTATACAGTGTTCCCTACGCTTGTTATTGTCTTTTAGTACCATCACTGTATCCTTGCAAGGCGCCCAATGGTTGATATTAGGGTTGCATCGATAATCTATTAAGTTAATATTGTTACTGCAGGGTAAAGTCCCTCATCCTCTTTTCACTAAATTACATACTTACATACTGTAGGCCAAATTAAACTCGATTTATCTTTAAAAGGTTAGCATGCTGGCATGTTTTGATCAGGATATTCCGGGCCAAATCCTAGAAACATCTGTCGTGAAAATATCTGAAATAGAGAGATATCTCGGCCGCAAATGTATTTTAGACTATCCAGATCTCGGGTCAGCTCTGGCTGATTTTGCGATGTTATCAACGTGGTCATGCCAGGTCATATTACTGTTGACCGAGACACTCAGAAGTCCGAATCAACGATGAAGGAATGGTCGATTCTGCCATAATGATACCAGAGTTCATCGTATTGGCTTTCTTTGTAAATCTTTCTGCTTGGGTTTTTCTGCATTGAACTGGACCAAATCTCTGTCGCCCCAAGTTCGAACTTACTCCAGATCTTGGTTAATTATTGTAATCTGCTCCTCTCTGCGGTGATAAGTCTTAATAGCTTGTAAGGGTTTTTTTAATTTAAATTGGTAGACTAGGGTGCTGTCATCTGCAAAACTTTAAACAGGACTATTGGTTTCGGTCAGCATTTCCAATGTCTTCGAAATTTCCAACGGAATCGCTCGCGATTCTCAGTAGCTCTCAATTGCCCTCCTCCACATATGAGTGACATAAGCCAATGTATCTCCTGGCATCTCTTTTTGCGAAAGCCGTATTTCTTATCGTCTGTTGGGCTCGAGGTACTGGAGTGGTTGCTGATTGACACTGCACATTTCATGACTTTGGTGATTATTGGAAGCATGGCAATTGGGAGATAATTTGAATGCGTGGTTTTCTTGCCTTTTTCGTAGCAGGTTGCACTGGAGCGACTTTCCAAGAAGATGGGTAAATCCCTTTTCAGTAAGACAGAAAAAAGTCTGGAAAAGTGCGCAGTTCTTTAACATGATGGCAGTCATTCCGTCCGATCCTGATACCTTTTGCGTATCTAGTTCTTGAGTATTTACGAATAACACGGTGATGAAACTTAACTTCTGCCATGGTTACCTTGCAATTGATTGCCTTTGGCTCCACAAAATTTTACAAATTCTTAGAGCCTCTTGAGCTCTGGCTCCAGGGTGAACCTTCTAGCCCTGGGACATTGCAAAAGCTTATTCTTGATGATTTGATTGTGTTTGGCCTTAGTTTCTTCAATGGTGATATTAGTGATATAAACTGATGATGCTAACATGGTTAGCAAAACGCGCGTCGAGTGCATTAATTCTGTTTCGGTGTTGCGGATAAAACTCCGAAGGTTCCCAACCCCAACATAGGTATTAACGATGAGAAAATGTGCAAGTTTAATTTTTGGCCTACAGTCTTTGAAGAAACACTGTTAGTTAGTTACGAGATATTTTAAATAAATAGATGTACTTAATTGGAAATCCTTAATTTAGAGTTTTGAATTATCAATATTCAGAAACGAAATATAGCTTTAAAATTACGGACTTCGGGCTTTCACAGTTTTGAACACTGTGTTTTATAATTAATGCAGTTGGAAACTACGAATTTGTATTTACTATTTATATGAAGCTGAAATTTGCTATCAAATATTATGAATTTACAGTCGTAAATCAGGGATTTAACCTTGTGTAAGGCTTAACAGTTTAGAAGAAGATTTAGTTTATCTCGCATCCATTCTAGTTGTAATAAATTTTGAACCGACCCAATATCCATAATTGCCATTGAACTTTCGCAAAGCCATTCAACTGTAATTTAGGCATATTAATGGCTACAGTCAGTGGCGTATCCCAGATTTTCTCTGTATAAGGGACTTTACCATGTAGTTTTCGAGCATCTATAAGTACTCCAAGAGCATAAAACGATTTCTTGAATAATTTGGAAGTTTTAATTCAAATCGTCAATAATTTTATTATAATTATATATTATTATCATATTTCAATTTTTCTCGGGTTTTTCCCGGTTCCCCCCTAAGAAAATAGGTACGTACGAAGTCTGTCTAGTGCACACATTGCTTACGAAAAGATCCTGCTATGTCATATTTTTTCACTACAGTTACTGTTCGGTGTGTAATTATATTGTGTTTCTGTGCATATCAGGACAAATTTAAGTGTTAATACCTGGTGTGTTATTTCTGCTGCTATGTTGTGTATTTTTGTATATGCTGTACCCTGTACCATTTTGCATCTTCGTATTACATGCGCAAATGTGTACTGGTGTTGATGGCATTTCCTAAATATTAATTTGTTTCTTTGGCTATATGTAACGAATTTGTGGTAGTTCTTGTTTGGTATTAACTCGTCCTGTATTATTGTCAATATAAAGTCCTCTGTCTCTGGGTAGAAATGTCCTTTTTATAGCTACGTGCACTGGTTTGTGGACATATTGGTTGCAGTGGCGTAACAATAGGGTGGCAGGGCTGTCAAAATGCTACGGCCAAGAGGGCCCCGGCCCAAGAGGTCGCGAGCTCAAAAATATTTTTGTACATTGTACCTGAGTATTTTATTTTATTTGAAAAGAATATTTTTATAAGTTCTGTTTAAAATCCAAAGTGAGACAACTAAAGACCATAATAAAATTTCAAGTTAATCGTTTCAACCAACCTAAACAAAAAGATGTTGATTCATTTTTAGAGATGTACACGTTTCCCGTGACTAGTAATTTTAAGGACTTATGACCGTCAAAAAACCGTCAATCAAAATACCGGTAATTGCACATCTCTATTCATTTTAGAACGCATCCATTGGTTTCTACATATTTTGTCGCGGTACGTTGGCAGCGCGGGTGAGCATTGACGATCGGGGAATTCCCCATTTTGTTTTCACTTTTTTCGTAGCGCGTGGCGCTGCTGCTGGGGCGAGCTAGAAACACTATATTAGGTTAGGAGAATTCCGGATTTGATATTTTTTATGAGGGCTCTACTGAGTGGGGATTCTTTGTGTGATTATTTTGACGATTGGTGATTGGTATCTTTGATTTTTCATATTTGTTCTTTTATTGAATATAAAAATGGCGGCAAAGTAAAGTTGATTGTGAAAGTTAGATATTAAAATGTCTAGTTCCAGAAAATATTTAAGTGGGAGCGAAAAACGAAAGAGAAAGAAAGAGACTGAAGAAAAAAATAAAAAGCTACCTAAAATTAGTCAGTACTTGAAAAATTATGACTTAAATAATGAAAAGTCGAGTGAACAGTGCTCGAAAAGTGAATTGGACTTTACTAAAAGTATACCAGAATTATCAGATGCAGCACCCAACACCAGTGACTAACCAGATCCAGACCAACCACAACAAGGTACTAGCAAAAATCAAAGAGAATTATATTTCAGCATGAACAATATTGTATCTTCGCCATATGTTACTGATAAGGGTAATTTTAAAGAGCTAACTGATCAAGTGAAATGGTTCGTGATTGAAACGGACATTGTAAACCTAAAGGCCCTTTCTTAAAAGATAGTAACAATAGATCTTTTCTAGAAAAACATTACTATATTGTTTCCAAGTCTGGTGTGAAATTTGAACGCACATGGCTATCATATCCTTTAATACATCAGAAGGCGTATTGTGAACCGTGTTGGTTATTCGAGTCTCTCCTTGCTTGCAAACTAGATAGACATCCTCTGAACATATTTCGATAATAAACATACTTCCTTGCATAGAGCAAGAAATACCCGGGTATATTTCAGGTGGAAATGAATGCCATAGGAAGATGTGCTCAGTTTATAGCAAGAAAGAGAATTTCATCTTCTTAGACAGTCAAGCAGCCGTTAAACTGCTCAGCTCACCAACAATGGGCTCCAGAACGGTATGGGAATACCTAGATGGGCTAAACGAACTAGGCAAGTATAACAAACTATCCCTTCAATGAATACCAGGACGCTCTGGGATAGAAGCCAGGAAAAAGCAGACCAATTGGCAAGAATAGGAGCCCAAACTCCGCTTTTAGGACCGAAACCCTTCTGTGGCATAGGGGTGCACACCTACAGGGAAGAATTCAGGAAAGGAGAGCGAATCAAATGGATCATTCTATGGAAACGTCTTCCAGGGCTAAGGCAATCAAAGATGTTTCTAGTGCCCCCTCACCTAGGAAGATCAAAAAACCTTATAACACTGCGTAAGAACAATCTCCGCATCCTCACCGGCTTTCTTACAGGCTACTGCCGGTTGAGAAGGCACCTGGAGAGAATAAAAATTGAAAACCAGGACAGTTGCATGACCCGTGATGAGGAGGAGGAAACCCCGGAAACCCTTTTCACGGAGTGTGAGGCGGTCGCTAACATGCGAGTGGCCTGTTTCAAGTTCTGCATCGTCAAACAGGAGAAACTTCCATCCATAGAACAATCCAGACAACTTGCTTTCATCAAAGCACTGAAGCTGGATGAGGTATTCTGACTGAGGATTTCATCAACAAAATACCAAGGAAGGGGGACACTAGAGATCTATACTGGTCGAAGTGTACTAATACTTTCCAAGGTCATTCATCCATTATTTAAAATACATTGAGAATCAGTTATCTAAAGTATTGTGTTGCTTTCATTGCTTTCCTTTATTTTGCTCAATAAATTTATACTTTAAATGCTAGGGCCGGAAAAATCATTTGCGTTAATTTTACTGTATCTGATTGTAAAGCCCATAGCAGTAAATTAGTTTAACTAGTTAAACATTGCAATTTAAGTCATTGCCTTAATGTAGGTTCGACTTGGGTTCAAATTGCCCCTTGTATTTTACGGCTATATTTCAATATATTTTCCTCAATGTCATTCAATTTTATATGGTTTTTTGAGGACATTTTATAGGTTTTCTATATTCTAGCTACCACGGAATTAAAATTAAGAGTAGTTTAGTAAAAATTATTTCTTTTTGCTTACCAACGTAAAATTTCCCGTTGCATTTTTCATGCAATAGGAATTGGGTAATATTAAAATATTCATTTGCAACTTGGCTGTAATCACTTATAATATTAAATTAATTTAATATAAGAATAATATTAAAATATTTATTTACTGTAATCATTAATTTAATGCAATTCGCAATTAGGACTGCTTTATTAGCATCCAACGCATAAGGCTTCTTTATGGGTATTGGTCACAACATTTACACTGTTGAGTTTTTTAAAACTTCTTGAAAACGGATTCATTCTGAAAAAGAAATACAAGTATCAGTGCCGGTAAAAAGAAAGCATACCGCAAAATTCTGTTTGGGTTTGAAATTTACAGAGTCGTCCACTATAAAAGAACACCTACCTTATCTTGTTATGTTGATATAATAATAGTAAAAAGTCAAAATAATCAAATCTATCAATAAATAGCTAAGCTAAATTTTGCGGGCCGTATTGCTAAATTAGATGGCACAGAAATCTCAAATTCGGAATTTTTGGACTTGTACAATTTTCATGTGAAGCTGATGATATTTAAAGACTACTAAATCCAGCCTATCATTGAATTAAGTTATCCGTTATTGAGGGAACGATAGTCTTTTTTCTGTGCAAGATCATCTCGTTCATTGGTTGCTAATCGAACGTGCCCCAAATGACATCTCACGATTTCGATGTGGAACGAGGGTCAAAAGAAAATTGAATATTGTGGACACGCAGAGGCAGTTGAAATTATTATTATTTTGTTTTTACTGCAATAGCTGGAAGTAGTCATGCGAATCAACACGTCGTAAACTCAACAGCGAATAAGGAATTTCTAATTAATGTGCTATTGTTGTGCTGTGCGATTCTAAATAAAGTAGAAATTTATTGTCAACAGCATATTTGAATATTAGTCCGGAACGAAGGAGTAGGTTAATTATGTTTGTGTTTGAAATAGCTTTCGGTAGATGCGCTAGTTAAAACCGTATACATATTTTGTTTACCGAATAAATTGAGTTTTAATTGAATGTACATATTTTCTTTCCTAGGGGAGAAATTAATCTTTGAAAATATTATGTCACCTTTTACAACATGCATTTCAATACTTTTCAAATTGAAACAAGCGTACATCGTCAATAAAAGCCATATAGCTGTTTCGTAGCCATTTTGGTAACCCATTCGTATTTTGAACTCCAATGAATGCTAAAGATTTTAATAGGAAATTTTCCACCAGGGCTAGTGCTTATTAATTGGGCCATTTCGCCATTAGCCAGTCATTTATTATTTTCCTCATATGCTGAAACGTGAAACCGAACGAAGAACACATTTAACGATAATAATACACGATGGTATACTTCACCTTTTTTTACCAGCATAGATCAATACTTTAGTTTTATTACTGGTAAATATATTTGACCCTTTTATATTCCTAATATTACCTATTTAACAGATTGGTACGATTTTAAAATGCATATTTACGGAAGGCTACAATTTTCTATATAGATCTATTCCTACATAGTGTAAATATTCTCTTCCTCTAAATTGTCTAAAGATCTAATATCCATCATCCTAGCCTACAGGATGCTGCCAATATAAGATTTGGATTTTCCAAAAGAACGGTTCAGCAGCATGCGCAATATGTTATTTCGATTTGTCTTGAATTATTGGGGACGATATATTACAACATGAACCGCTCCCAGAAAAGGGCACAAACGAATGGGTTACGATATCATTCAAGTGTGCTTTTAGTTCGCTTTAGCAGTTTTCTCTGTATGCTGCATTTAGAGGTTTTTAATGAAAATGCGATTAAGATAAAATACGGTTCACTTATAAGAATTGCGGTACAAGCTAGAAAAAGGCGTGAAACCGAAATTTCACAGGTATATTTTAAATAATAATATGTATTATGATGTTGTTTAACTAAATAGTGCTCAGCCAATATTTAACACGACGAGAACCTACCGTAAAGTATCCATAACAAATAATAGGTACTTACTATTTTTTATATCTATAGTACTATTTACTGCTATTTAGATTGTAGAAGAACTAACAGATGCGTGAACATTATTAGCATATACCACATCTTCCTATCTGATTTACCATTGACGATACAAGCAATCAAAATAGGGATCTTTTTTACTGCGATACCCTGTATTATGCTAAACAGATTCATGAGCAGATTAGTGGCCATACTCATAAATTTCTTAGTTCTGCCAAAGAAAATTATAGCTAAAACTTTTTCTTTCGTTGCATCAAATCTTAGGGGAATTTAGTATCAGTATGTGGACAACATGACACATCTTCAAGTTAGCAAAAATTGGGTGATATTATTAGAATTGGGACCAATTTGAGCAAGAGGAAAATGCCAAGTCCATTGAATAAAACTAAATAATTTGCAAATGGCGAGTGGAAAAACACGATTATATAAAAGAATAAATGTTGAAAATATTCAAACTTCAAAGATATTAATTTATTTATTTATTTAATCTACAGATACTTGGTATGGAAACCTGTCAACTCTAAATGGTATTTTTATTGCCTCATTAAATTCACAAATTATGATACTAATTTCAAAGGGGAAATTATATTATAAAATAATATATTATGCAGGAAAATGTTTTATTAATCAGCTTCCGATGTGGGAAACGGGAATAGGGAGAAAGCTGTGAATGTTATTGCAGTGGTAAAACTTTCTTTATTTGAACGAATATTACTTATCCCGGATAATTGAGTTGTAATAATTTAAATATACATAATATACAGATTTTGTAAAATTGACAGGTTGCCCCCACGCTCTTTCTTGTTTTCTAATTTTTATTTAGTTACCTTCACTTCAGATTAGAAGAAACTGAAAGTGATTAAAGTTAAATTAATAATTTATTTAAAATTGAGGTTAAGTAAATTTGCAATTACCAATATGTAGGCCAGACCGAGTTGACGTCGAAGCATGCAACTTAGGCCCTAGCTCAAATATTGAAGACTAGGGGGGGGGGGGGGGGGGGTTTTTTTTTAAGGCCCCCCCAACTTGTAGACGATAAAAGTTAGAAAATTTTTAAGTTGTAATATGGAACTCGTTTTCGGTTAGGCTTCGGAACTATATAAAATATGAATCATAAAATCAGCGGTGGACGCCAGAAATTTACCAATAATAAAAACAAAATAATAATGCAACCGGAATGTAAGTCAATAATAAAGATAAATGCATAAATTAAAACTGTTGGTCTGTGAATTAAAACGATTCAATTTTTAGACCAAATATAACAAATCAAATACACTTCCTACTTACTTCCCATTTGGACTACCAATACTAAAAGGGAATTAAAAGACACAGGTACTCTAGATAATTACAAAACAATTAGGTTCTTTACTAAAGAAATACTTTATTATTTTAAATGTATGCTTTAGGAAAGCTTTAGAATTTTTTTCTAGATGCTCTAAAGCTGTTATGACCGTTAAAACCGTTCTTAAAACCATAGTGATTTAAAATGTCTGTTTAGTTTTAAGAAAGACATTTAATTACTTCGCTAGTGTATCTGGCTGTACGCAAAGCATCAATAAAACGCCACTCTTATGTTGAACTTCCTTAAAACTTTTTTTAAAGCTCTCACGAAGCCATAATATTTCTCGAGTATTTTTGTGCTTAATATGCTAATTGGTCCAGATGGTATCTAAATTAATATCGTTTTAATTTCGTAATAGCCTTATACATGGTGCGTCACGGTGACCGTTCACCATTCAGTAATATTACGATTCAAATCTGACAAAAATTGGTATAAGAATTACTAAACCGAAAAGTTCCCACTCCTAAATAGTGCGCTTCATCCCGTAGGACGTCGTTTTTACCCCCTTTTTAAAGTTTTCTAGATTATCTCGAGAACGATGCAATTTTTGATAAAAAAAAGCTAAAGCTATATAGAAAAATTTCCTACACATTTTTTCCTAAAATTAATAATAATGTGAGAAATAAGGCGTGTTATACATAAGGGTTATTTCCGGCTAACAGAGTAATTAATGCAATCTAATATAAAATATAATATAAAGTCTAATGCTGAACGCTAAAGAGTTGGCAGTAGGCTACTGGTCTCACTTAAAATGAAAATAAATTTACCACTTCCACTTTGTTAATCCTATAAAACCTCTCGATTTTGAACGAAGAAGTAATATTGCATATGGATCGTACTTGTTTCCACACCACCCCAAAAGTAAAGTACTTGATGCTTTTTTTTTACGTGGTGTCCCCAGTAGGCCTAATCCACTTGAAGCGAAACTTCTTTATCGAGCGTTACGAAAGTTCATATCAGGTGAGGGGAGTTCGACGAGTGCGTCAGTGGCAACATCAGGGGGAATACGCACACGCTTGATTGGAAAACGGCTGGCAGGAGGGGATATAGATGCGTAGTGCTGCCTATATAACATCTAAATATGTGTTATAGACCGGAAGGCATATTCACAGATCCTACCTAAACGGTATATATAGTAGCACTGCGGTGCTGCGATTGATGTTGTCAGCTAGACGCGAGCAACTAAAAGATGTGTTCTGTATCGCTTAGGTAATAGAACTATATGATGCTGACCTCCTAGTATTAAATCTGAATGACTGAAGCAGAGATGATAATATATTCGCTCTGAAAACAAGCGACAAGGCACAGAGCACGAATTCTGATATTATTGAATCGAATGTGTAGTATTGGAAGGGTTTTTGGTCAGTTAACCAAATCTTGGCACAACTATCACCATTTTCCCCTACCCGATTGTCGAGATGGATTTATCAAATATAAAAGTTCCTTATTGGTTTCGTGATTGTGTTGAGGCGTTATTCTGGATCTGTTTTTTTTTTGCCTGGCCTCTGTTGATCTAGGACAGGAAACTGCTGCTGACAGCAGAGGGAATATGCAGACGCTTGATTGGGAAACTGCCGGCAGGAGGGGAAATATATGCGTAGCGCTACCTATAGAATCTAAGTATGTGTTAGTTGGAATGACCGGAAGGCATATTCATGCATCCTAACTAAAAGGTATAGTAGTGATGCGATGCTACGATTGAGGTTCTGAAGGTCAGGGAGTGTTTTGCACCTTCTGCCGCGTATCAGAATGTCTTTACAGTCCAGTGAATTGGTTTCAACAGGTCTGATGGTGCGGTGGTCAGACCCTGATGTACTTATGATACGGAAGGCCCGCGTTCGAGTCTTGTCGGCGGCAAAACACGTTTGTCAATGAAGAAGTTTCACTTCTGACAGACACTGACAACATCCCGAGTTTACATTTGGCGCCCGCCCTAAAAAGAATGTGCAATCCATTTTTTTCCATCTTTTACTGCTTAGATTTTACAGGCTGTCAAACTCGGTAAATGGTCAATATTCAACTGTCAATATATGAAAAACAGTTGGAGATAAGTATAGGACATTAATTATGAAATATGTCTAGAATTCTTTGCACAATCCCAATATGCAATTATATAGAAAGTGGTCTATTTAAAATGTACCGGATGTTCCCCAATAAAAGTTTGGGGCAGCATTTTGGGGCATAAGGCCGCAAGTCCGGCTTTTATCCGTAGCACCTTACATGGGTTAATATAACAATTTTAACAATTCCGTAACATCAGGTTTTTCCGGGTTCGCTTGTATTTATTTTTAGTTTGAAATAATTACTTTTCATCTTCAACCTTCTTTGAATTACTGTCTGAATCGACCTGGTAGCAACAGTGTGGAAAATTCCGCATTAAATAGTACGAAAATTTTAATAAATACTGAATTTTTATGTTGCCCATCGAGTTCATTTAAAACTAATTTTTGTGTCTTAAATATATCAGTCGATAATAATTATCTAGTTAATATGAAATGAAAATTAATATTACGGGTTGAATCTACGTAAATACAGCACTAGAATATATTTTTTTAAATTGTTAAATAATTTCAAACATGCAGATCATATTTTATGCTTAAAATCGGTCGTTTCGTACGGTAGAAAAAGGTGAAATATTTGTGGCGACTGCGTTTCGGTGCAATTTTTTTTGAGATGCCATTCTGGTGGAATGTAGGACAGGATTTATAAAACCAATCTTGTGCGGATGACCAGTGTGAGAGGTTGTGAGAAGGTAGGGCTTGACATTTTCTTTACTTTTTGCGTTATCTGATTTTTATTTCAAGTTTTCTCTATCGAAAAGTCTGTAGACAGAATAAGGCTGCTAACCTTATGAATCTCTGGTATTTGTCCAATATCATTTCACATACCACGTTGTCTTTTGCCGTGTGTATGGTTTTGCCTGTCGGGCATGTGGGATAGTGCTTTTTTGGGGCTCAAGGCTCTTGGTTAAGAGGAAAAAATGGGGACTTAATCCTACAAAAGCAGGGTTATCGAATTTCGGATTTAGTTTAGCAACCCAACTAAAGAATCGATCAAAGTGGCCTATAGGGTTCACATTATTTAGGTTCTAGTTAGAGGAAGAATTTTTAGAAATTAATAATCAAAACTGTCTATAGTGTGGGTGACTGAGTCTACTTTTATCTGGTATTGTTATCGGGTGTTATGAGTTATATAGGGAATCGGGGTTAAGCATAGTTAGTTATTATTCGGCCTATATAAGCATTATATTGTTATTCGTTATTTAAAGAACGCCTTGTCAAGCCCTTCTCGACCGTGGTCGGTACAAGATCATAATTGTTTGTTTGTTTTATTTATCTATTTCTGTTTAAATTTGTCACTACATTTATTTTGAATTAAACTTATTTTTGAGTTAGAAAATAGCTTTCGAGCAATAATTGCATTTTGATTATCTGTTTTAATTTATATATTTCACTTTTGTTCATACCCGATTAGTGTAATTGTTTTTTTTTTATTGAAATATTGTAATCAGTTCACTGTTTAATTTAAAACCATAGTTATTGTCTACAGTCTAAACAATTCTGTGCAAATTGGTGGAGGCATATTTAATTATATATCATAATTTTCCTTCAACGTGCTTTGGCATTTTTCAGCATTGTTAATTGAGAAGAATTATTTCTAGCTATCTCTTGCCAATCTCTATATTAAAAACTAAAGCTAAGACAAGCAACGCTCTCCTCCAAGTTGAAACCGAGTTGTGACAACATTCTTGGTGAACGCTTTAACTGCCTTGTACTGTTTTTTCTTTTTCATGCTACTGAGTCCACACGCACTCGGCCTACCAGGCCAGCTTCCAGTGACGTCACAGGACAGATCCTAGGCACTGCAGAAGTTTTAGTAACACTCTCCTGGAAGCTCGGAGGAAACATAAGGTGATTAAATGGCAGCTATCACCAAGAAAATTCAACATAATATTAAATTTAAATCCTTATTTTTGTTAGAAGGAAATAGAATAATAATTGTTTTTTTTTTAAATCTTTTTTTTTGTATATTTCAGTTTATCTTTTTAGCAAATTAAAGGAATAATTTAAAAGAATGTGTCTTTATAGTTTATAGTAACAAATTGGCTTTTTATTTGAATTATAATAATTATAATAAGGCAATTGAAGTTGAATTGGCTTTTATTGTAACAAATTAGCAATTGTATTTTCTTGTAACAAATTCAACTTTCTTGCAACAACCTTTGGAAGTTGAAATTAAACACTTTGTCGATGAACTACCACTTCAAACTCTGTAAAATATAATTTGACAACAAGACGGATCAGCTCCCCATAATACCCTGGCAATTAGAGACTTTCTTCATAATAACTATCAAGTATGGAGGATAGATATGGACCAACCAACTGACCCACGAATACACCATATCTAATGTCCGTGAATACCTTCCTTTATGGCTATTTGAAAAATACAGTAGATAGAGAAAGAAGTAACAATATTTAAAAAATGAGAGATAAATTGTCGAGGAAGCAAGACATTTATATGAAAATGACGACGAGGCAAGTGTAAATGCACTGGAACGGCAGAAAATAATTTACGAGAAATATGACGAGGTTAATGTGGGATGGAGGTAATTTAATTTATGTTAAATTATAAGTTTCATTTATTTTCTTGTTTATGGTTGATTGTAAGTTTTAATTATCTAGTATGCTATTATTTCTAAATTTAGTGAACAGATTTTCAAAATTATCTGTAAATCATTTTGTCAAATGTTTCAAACTTTCAATATTTAAAAAAAAATATATATAGAGAATTAAATAGAAAATTCATAAAACAATAACATATTACACTAAAAATAATGAAATTGGCATGTGCCTTGCTTTTTTGAAACACCATATATACTTTAAAACAAACGTATGTGTAAAAGCAGCTGGGGTCAAACAAATTTTGTTCGAAATATTTTCTTCTAATTTCAACAATAATAGAGATATTTTCATTTAAAATGTTATCTAGATCTCCCTGTACCTATGCCCGGCATAAGAAGGAAACCTGCATTGCATGCTTTAGTTTTCTAATATATCTATTAGAATGATCTCAAAATACTTGAAGCCCCGCAAGGTGCTATTATTTCGAGTCCTAATTTTCTCTTCAGATCCCTTATTAGCTTTAGTACAGTAGATATTAATTTTTTAAAACCTACATTGTTTCATAATACCTAGCTGAAATCCTTTTATTTTAGCATCTTCCCTGACACATAGAAAAATACGGAATAAAAAGCACTATTATGAATGTAATAAAGAAAGTACTTTATTAGCCAGCTTCAAACGCGGAAATAAGGAGAGAGCTCTGAATTTTATTATCGGCATAAAATTATTATTTGCCATCCCTTTCGCTTGTAACTAAAGAGGTTGTGGCATTATGAGAATATAATTTTGATATAACTCAGGATAAACTGCAAAATGCAAAGTGAAAATTATAAAATATGAAACACTAGCAAAGAAAATGATTAGATTTGGAGAAGGCAAACCTTATTTTATATAATTCAATGAACAAATAACAAAAGATAAAGATATAGCGAATTAAAAGAAAATATATGAAATAGTTTTCTTCTTTGATGTTTCATTTTCATTCTAATGAACTCAGCAGCAGTCCCCAAATAACAATTAACAATTGAAAGACTTTCAATGGAACTACAAACGTCTCAACCAGGGCTAAGATACGATCTGACCTTATATATTTTATTAGTTTAAAGTATATTTTAAGCTCAAAAAAATCAAGTTTAAACGTTACAGGAAGTTGGGTTTCTACTTAGATAATTCTGATTGAACTTATAGATTAGTTTCCATTTCGCAAGAGACTAATATTATGACGGAGAAATGCTTTAGAGCCCAAGAAGGAACGTGGAAGTTCTTCAACTAATACATATTCATATCATATAACAAGACTAGTGAAACACGACCTGAAAAGCAGAAGTTCATATTCGCCGCTGCCGAGACTTATATACGTGGTGCTAGCAATTCTTGTGAATGAATGGGGATTTAGATTTATTTGAAAAGTTTGTAAATAAAAATTATTATATCTGGGATTTTTGAGATAAACTCTCAAAAATAATCTCTAATCTTTTACGTGCCTATACTTGAAGAGATATAATAACAAAATGAGTATTGCTAGTCTTTTTTCTTGAACAAAAATACCTGTTTGTTATTGAATCCACGGTTCTTTCTATGAGTACACACCATTTGTAATTATGGATCTAAAATGTTTAGAGAAATTGTGTAAATTTTTTTCTCGAATCATATAGTATACACTGTGATAAAGTAAAAATTTGCTATTATAAGTTCCTTTTTTTATAGGTATTATACATTTTTTGCATCTGCTCTGAACTTTATTATCTTTGCCTTGCAACTAAAGAGGTATTGGGATTATGAGAATATAATTTTAATGTAACTTTCATCCGAGCCATGTAATTTGTACCATCATAATTCGCTATTAAAAATTTCTATTTATTTGAAATATTATGCTATTTTTTCATTGAATTTTACTATAACTCTACAGATATAAATCCTTATAGGACAGGGCTTTATATCTGACACGGGCTCCATAAAATGCAACTGAATATTTCGTAACGTTCCAAAGTAGGCAAGGTCATTTATTCTGGAAGGCTCAATTTAAGCAGATATTTATTACAATTTCACAGGAACAATTTACTTTTAACTTTTCAGATTTTTTTCTCAAAATTCTTTTCGGGTTTCCGTAACATATTAGGAGCGATCATTCAAATTGAAAATTAAATCGTTTTGTACGATAGCTGTTTCCTTTAACTAGAAGAAGGAGGATACCGCGTTGAGAACTTTGACCATTTATGGCCAAAAGTTGAATATTCTAGGGTAAAGTACTGAGTGAATTAAGCATCTCCCTAAATTTTAGTTCAAAATTTTAAATAAAACCTCTAATTTATCTGAGTGTCCGTCGACCAAACTGCAACTTATTAATAACTTCTTGTAATTTCTTATGTGGATTAATAGCGCCTAGTCTACAACATTTTTACCCTACAAAAATTTTCAATATCACAGCTCTCTCTCCCTTCCGCTGTTTTTATGAAAAATATGCATTTAGCATTGTATGCAAAATTTATGCAGGTACTTCTACAAAATGTACTAGAATCAATTCTTATTTTACCTATGCCTTTACGATGCAATGAATTGCCTACAAGTGCTCTGGTGGTTCAGTAGCTAAGATGTTAGACGTCTGGTTTGGCGGCCCGGGTTCGATTCCCGCTGGTATTTTTTTTATTTGATCTTCCTCATGAAAAGCTCCGCTTTCGATGGAATTTTATATAAATATTTTGAACTACGTCAGAATGTGAATGGAATTCGTAATTAAGTTAATCGAAATACAAAACAAACTACAATTTATACTACAACGGTATGGACATAACACAAAAATAATAATTTTACCTATATGTATTTATAACCAAATATATTAAATTCAGGATGTGTTGTTTGTAGAAACATTGTTCGAAAATGTCAAACTTTATTATCAATCAAATTTTTTATTGTCGACTTTAATCTAAATTATTCAGGCTATAATCTAACCGGACACCACTCGACCTATAAATTTAAACGGATTAAACTAGCCAAATATTCTTTTTGTATGACTGTGCTTTTAGGCAAATAGTTTCAAGCACAATAATTTTAAAATAAAATCCCTCGACTGCTTGGCGTTCTCAGGTTTGTATTAAATTATTATGCATTCAACTATTTTCCAAGCAAAATCATGCTCAAAATATGTTGGATAGTTTAATCGAATACATTTATAGGTTTTATGATATAATATATGACTATTGCCTGGTGCTTTTACTGTAACTGTCATTCTTTGGCAACAATCTAAAGTCCGTTTGCATATTCGGGGCCATCGATCGCTTTGTGCCGAGAAAATGCGTTGCGACCGAAAAATGTCCTAAATGGTTTGATAGACGGCTCCGCAAATGTATTTCTCGGAATAACAGATTTTCTGAAAAAGAGGAAATCTGGTCTTGGTATCGACTATGATGCTCTTTCTGTTGTTCGTCGTAGGGATAAGATTCGAACTGATATGTGCTACCTCCTATATCATACCAATACATAGTATCTAATCCCTGAAAGCATCAAGCACTTCTGATCATTTATCAACAATCTCATATTTCGACTACAATGATGTTGACTTAACATACATCAAACTCGTTGAGTTTGCTGCCACTTTATCTTCGCACAGCTTTGATGCCCTGGAGATCTCTGATAAGATGAAACAGCTCGATGCTTCCAAGCGGGCGGGGATCAACTTTCGCTTAGCTGAAACAGGTATGTAAGAAATATTTGTTTATTTAGTATAGAGCAACCTCCCCAAATACAAAATAAAAAAAAAATTGCGGAAATGCATCCTTTTCCTGTTTTCGACTCTAGAATAACTGAAATCAGTTACATGAAAACATGTTTCTGTTTTGGATTATTTTTTGTAAATTTTTACAAAGAGAATTTTACATGAAGGTTATTATTGAGTTTAGGCATATTACTGTTTGGAACTTCAAATATTTAGATTGGGATAAAATTATAATTTTTCCGGCTTTAAGAACTTATTAACTATTTTCCCTTGGGGAAGATGCAGATAGGTGATTATGGTATTGTACTTTTCGAAATTTTGTGGATTTTAATTCAGGTTTTATAATGCCAAATTTGGCAAAATATTTGACATATAAAACTAGGCAATAAGCAGAAAAATTAAAAATACCTATTTTAGCTCAAATGTAATACATATTGGTGCAGAATAATATCTTATTTTGCGTTATACATAAGTCATTTCCAAATGCAGGAGGAAAAATTCATAACGGGGAATTGAACAAAATTTCTGAAACAGAAAGAGGGTTCTTTTTTGCACACAATGTTTGTTTTTTCAGTTTTCAGTTTTGGCATAACCACATGAGTAAAAGAAATTCGAAGGTCCAGGAAATAAAACCCGAAAGAGCCCCGAGACTAATTATTTTTTTCGTTTCCATGGTCTGCCTATTCATCACTTCAATTTTTATTAAAATATAATTAAGTCCTTGCCCTTACCAAGCAAAGCATTAAAGCACGCGTTAAATCACTAAATAAAATACCATATTATAAACATTAAACCACCCAACGGATAGAATAATTAAGATGTATAAAATACATATAAGTGAAAATATGCAGTAGCAGAGGCAGCGATAATATACAACCAGGCCAGAATATATTGCTAAGTATTTAATATTTTAACTTCAAAATCACCTGACAGTGACTTCGCGGTCACTACGGATGTGCCCCTCCTCCGTGTATTTATTTGTTCTCTTATAATATACAATATCTGGGACGGTGATTGCCGTTTTTCTCAATCACTGTGTAGCTGTTTGAGAGCGATTCGAATCACTGTTACTGATAGTGATTGGACTTTCACGGTGATTAGATACCGCTACTGATATATCGCCCATCACTGCAGGTGTGCTTGGTGTGTATTTTAAGGTAAGTTGTACGCTTTATTGGCAAAAAGTTATAGGATATTTTTTCAAATGCTAGAGTTTAAATTAACGAAGTATAAGTCCAGATTATGACATAAATTTCAATTCTGAACAATGTATCTTAATAATATTTTGCTCTAACTTTAAAATTAACTTCATTAGTGGCGATTTTTTTAAATTTCGTTCTAACTAGTAATATCGATTTGAGTAAAATTTGGTGAATTGTCATTTCAGACCATGCAGACCATAATCCCAAAACACTGGTAATAAATTCAAACATTTTTGGTCCATTTGTCCTATTCGGCCACCTACCCTGGGGCACGCTGTATACAGGGTGTTACAGAATGTTGTGAGGAAATTTTAAGGACAGATTATACATCTAAAAATGTGAAAAAAAGTTCATATAAACATGGGTCCGGAAATGCTTCGTTTCCCTGATATGGGGTGTTTAAATTTTTCCATCTTTAATAGTTTATTTTACATTTATGGAAAACCCGTTGAGATATTGATATGAGTTTTGGTGCATGCAAATGTATCATTACAGGTCACATTTACATGTACAAAATTGTTTTCTAAAGCGCTTACATCAGTATAGTTTGTGCCAGCAAGTCTCTATGTTTAGCGAAAAGAACTGTGCGCCACTGGTTTTTACAAAAAATAGCATAGCTTCCTAAAGCCATATCCATTTTACTGAAAAAGGGTCTCTTGGACTTTTTCCTCCTGATACACCGTTTTCAAAATATAAATTATTTTATTAAAGTAGTACAATAATAAGACATCGGATTTATTATTGCACTGTTTAATAAAATAATTTTTATTTTGAAAACGGTGTATCAGAAGGAAAAAGTCCAAGAGGCTGTTATTCAGTAAAATTAATGTGACTTTAAGGAAGCCATTCTAATTTATTTAAAAACCAGTGGGGCACAATTATTTTCGCTAAACATAGAGATTTGCCAACTGAAATATTTATATGAACTA
>MU185278.1:90476-113523 GCA_016904865.1 Pissodes strobi | reverse complement strand
ATAATAATAATAATAATAATAATAATAATAATAATAATAATAATAATCTTTATTTCAAGTCATCGTTACAATAGTGCAAGAGAAAAAATTAAATAACGTCACACATACAAGTACATAGGTATTGGTTACGGTCACATTGAATTACAAATTTCTACATAATTCTCTTAAATCATAAGGTTCTAGGTTAACCAACAATGTTCTAATTTCTTTCTTAAATATTTTATGAGATTGTATTTGTTTGATGTTATTTGACAGAGCATTAAACGATTTTAAGCACATATAATGAGGGCACCTCTCTGTTAGTGTAAGTCTATGCGATGGGTAGTTGACTTCCAAGGTTCGTGTGTTATAGCTATTTTTTTGTTTAATATCAAAACTGTTTCTATATTTAAAAAAGAATATCAGACATTCATAAATATAAATTCCATATACAGTCATTACTCCTAATTTCTTAAACTTGGTTTTGCAACTCTCTAAATGGACACTGTTCGTAAAAAATAAAAAATAATACCGTATTTCAAAACCGATTCAAAGTTCGCAAGGTACAGCATCCTGAGTGTCTTTTCGTTCACATATCTACCCATGACCCTTATCCCATAACAGATCGGGTTCAACTTCCTGATTAAAACATTGATGTGATACGACCATTTCAAGTTCTCATCTATATAGATGCCTAAAAAATTTGCATTATTTTATAGTTCTACTTGTATTTGATTAAGTTCTATCACTTGCGGCTTTACTGCTGTAGATTGTTTAGTTCTAAACATTAAAATATATTTTGTTCTTATTTAACATTAGTCTATTTCTATTCACTCTGTAACTAAATTAAAAAAAAATATTGTGACTGAGTTAGTAAATCTTTTTAACCATTTTTTTTGCGGAAGTATATTTTGTAACATCTGCATATTTCACAACGTGTTGATACGATCTACTTATTAAAAGGGGTAGGTCATTTACAAAGATTAGGAACAGAATTGGACAAGTATACTGCCCTGCGCTATTCCTATTTTATATTCTAAAATTTGTGACTGTGATGATTTACCATCTTTTGTTATGCATACACATTGTTTTCTGTTATTTAAATATGAACTAAACGACTCTTTTGCATTTCCTCTGATTCCATACAGTTCCAATTTTTCGATTAATATTTTCCTATACAGACCGTCATAGGCCTTTGAGAAGTCGAGTAGCATGCCAAGAACCAATTCTCCATCCTCAATGTGATTTAAAATATGTTTAATGAATTCAAATATTGCTGTTTGGGTTAGCATAGAACACTGGGCAGTCATGAAAGAAATGGATGACGCACGTATAGATCGTAGATACACGGACCTGATTAAAAACATCTACAAAAAAGCAACAGCTACAATAAGAATACACGAGGATACCCAACCAATCCCAATAAAGAGAGGCATACGTCCAGGAGACATATTGTCTCCAAAGCTCTTTGCGCTGGCGCTAGAAGGCATGTTCAAACAACTTGAATGGTCAAATAGCGGTATCAACATCAATGGAGAAAGGCTGAATCACCTGAGGTTTGCTGATGATGTGATGATATTTGCGGACAACAAGGAAGACCTTTGCAGAATGTTAGAGGGATTAGAAGAGAAATCAAAAAATGTGGGATTAAAGATGAACATGCAGAAAACTAAAATCATGAGCCCAGTAGAAGAGACGGTCATAAGTATAGACAACAATCAATTGGAAAACGTCAAAGAATACATATACCTTGGACAACAAATACAATTAAGAATGAAAATATAGATGTCGAAATAGAACGAAGAAGGCGTCTAAGCTGGGCAGCTTTCGGCAAACTCTCAGGGACACTAAAAAATAAGAAGATCCCTCAACGAATGCGCAGAAAAGTGTTTGACCAGTGTATATTGCCAGTATTAACATATGGAGCGCAGACGTGGATCCTTACAAAACAGAAAATACAAAAACTAAAAACAACACAAAGAGGTATGGGAAGGACAATGATGGGCATTTATTTAAGAGACAGGAAGACAAACGAATACATAAGACAACATACACAGGTCAAGGATGTAATAGACAGAGTGACCCATATGAAATGGGACTTTGCGGGACATGTAGTAAGGAGAGACGACGAGAGATGGAACACCAAAATAATACAATGGAGACCATGGCTGGGAGGAAGATCAAGAGGTAGACCGAATACAAGATGGTACGATGACATCAAGGGAACTGCAGGACTAAAATGGATAGAAATAGCTAAAAGCCGCGAGAGATGGAAGTCGTTAAGGGAGACCTATGTTCAAGTATGGACGCAAGAAGGTAGGAAAAGAAAGTAGGATAAGTTTTGTTTATAAGGTGGGAAATTTTATTACCGAATTTCGATTAAGTCGTAGTAATAAAAAAACATGTCGTCTCTATTTTATTCATGACCTTGTAAATAATTTTCTGTAAAAATTCGACCATGTTCTTGAAAAGAAAACGAAGAAAAGTATAAAAGCTTTTACAAAGCAAAATATTTAAAATCACAACAATGATTTTCACATAAGACTGCAATAGAATTCACCTCTTTTTACTTATAGTTGACCAACTTTGTAAATTCCAAAATTAATGGATCACCATTTGATAAACGCTGCGCTGCTGGTTGGAGATAAAAATCACGTCTACAAAAACTCACTTTCAACCGACGCCTGCGCCGCGCCGTTAGAGATGGAATAAGTCTTCTCATATCATGGTGTCGCTGTTAAAAATTTAAAAATATTTGCTAATTCTAGTTTTCATCACCGTTAAAAAATAACCCAAGACAAAAAATATTGATCAAACTTCCCCTATAAGTTACAAGAAGTAAATATAATAAATCGAAAATGTCATCCTAAGTAATTTTGCCTCTCTATATGAAAAACCCATAAATCTTCTCTTTTTGTATCGTGGAGTTTCATATTCCATTAAATTATGTAACTTCAATATTTGATCACTCAGGTAATTCTATGATAAAACAACCTCTCATATTCCTTAACATAGATTAGAAAACTGTCAAGGTCTGTTTGCAGAACCTTTGATCTATACTTTCCTTAGGATAAGTTTTTAAGTTTTAAATATTATTGGCAATGCTTTTTCGAAATTCAACTCAATTAAGTAATAAACACAACTGAATTTAGTGATAATATTTATAATAATATTCATTAGTAAATTTTAACATAGCTAACTTTAATCACTAAAGATAATTTTAAATCGAACAATGATTGTCTAAATGTTGCAATTAATTGCTTGATTATTATGTTGTAAGCGTAAGATTTAAAATAGATATATAGATGCCTAACTGCGAATAGTTGGCCTTCCTTTTAGAGAGATCGATGGAAGTAATATTAGGTTCCTTATACATTATTAAGTAACAGTAAAACTAATTCAGTTAAGTATATTGATCTTTACTAAGTGTGATCTTACTAATGTAACGGTTTTCAAATGGTTATAGTATCCAAAATCCTATTAATCTATTTAATTTGAAGTAGCTCTGGTCAGAGTTTTTTTTTTATATATAATTGCTCTTATTTATACACCAACTTCAAAAGCTTATATAATTATGTAAAGATTTGAATGCATTTTTATGTGTTAAAAATCAAATATTACACTTGACGAGTAATAATTACTAAACACACTAATACAAGACAAGTAAACTCAGGTAAGAAGGGAGATTATTCCTAGATATACAGAGTCAACAGTGTGCTGGTCTACAGTTCAGTATAGGAACACAGACAGGTGTGCGTTCCTAATCAATGCTTCTGTTCATAGTTCAGCATACATGTCCCCAATGCTTCGGTAAGGCATGTGACTTTCTCCTCGGCAAATTATGATTCTTGTAACAAGTTATTTGATAGAAATATGATTTTGAACTAGCAATTATATTCATAATCAAATTTTGTGAAGCTTGGTTGCCATTAAAATTTTTAAAATTCTTATTAACTCATTAACGTTTTTAAAAGTATGGCGTCGTTGAATGCTTGCATGTCAATGGCATGTATTCAGATTCTGATGAAGACTAGTAATGTAGGCAATGTCACGGTCCACTGCGTCGTATATTTTCTTGAATTTTAAGCTTGTGGGTCCACCAGCTAAGGAAAAAGAGTAACCAGTATAACATATGAAGCCCCGATCTGCACGTGTATTCCTAATTAGTTGTTCATTAATTTTCTTGCATATTAACCTCATACTTGTGTTCCTTTTAAGTAACTTAGTAGTTATTTATCCAGATTCGTTATATTATCGACAAAATTAAAAACAAAAATAGTTGTAATATATTTGTTATCAATGTCAAGGTAATTAAATGCATTAAGAATGAGATTGTTGTCCCTCTAACTTTATTAATAAACCAATGAATAATGCAAAATATATTTCCAGATATCCTTAAGGTTGCTGTTGTTGTTCCAATTTTTAAAAAGGGTGACCTGAACAGTCCTGACAGTTACCGTCCAATATCTTTTCTACCAATAATCTCAAAAATTTTACAAAAATGCATGTCCATGCAGATCGTGGGTTTCTTCGAAAAGAACGGCCTTTTTAACTCCTCCCAATTTGGTTTTAGGCAAAGCAAAAATACCTTCCAGGGTATTCTGCATCTTGTACAAGGTATACTGGACAGCTTCCATCACTATGAGTATAGCACAGTCCTATTTTGCGACTTAAGTAAAGCTTTTGACTGTGTGGACCATGCAATCCTATTAGAGAAGTTAAAATATTACAAATTTTGCCCCAATAGCATCAGTCTTTTGAAATCATACCTTAGTGACAGAAGTCAGTGTGTTCGGTATGCTGGTGTGGAGTCAGTAAGGGGAGAGATAAGAATTGTAGTTCCCCAGGGATCAATCTTAAGCCCAATACTTTTCCTAATTTACATAAATGATCTTCCAAGTATTGACCCAAGCTCAAAATATACTCTCTTTGCTGATGACACAACAGTGTCTGTATCCTCTGATTCATTAGAAGCTTCGGAGGGTTCCATGGTCGCACAGGAACTAGCGCAGGGATGGTTCAACTCTAATAAGCTGCTTTTAAACGTCCAAAAAACTTCTAGGATGATCCTTTCTACAAGAGAACTACATGACACGAATTCCCTAAGCAGTGTAAAATTTTTGGGTCCTTATCGACCCTAAACTAATATGGAGGCAACATGTTGACATGGTGGCTTCAAGATTGGCTAGTGACATATTTCTTCTTAGGAATCTAGCTGCTAAGGTACCACAGCATGTGTTATCAACTGCCTATTTTGCTACTTTTCATTCCTACTTCTCCTACGCAATCATTGCCTGGGGCCATGCTGCTGACATTCACCGAATCTTTGGTATGCAGAGAAAGGTGATTAGGGTGTTGAGTGGTTTGAGCTATAGGGAGGACTGTAGGGTGGCCTTCCGGAGCCTTGGTATACTCATTGTTCCATCTGTATATATCTTAGAAAACTTGATTTATGTTAAAAAAAATCCCAATTTATTCTTGCTGCATCGAGGTGTGCATGACTAGACTATCAAACCAGAGCATCCCTCTGGTTCCTATCTATTGGCGTCTTGGGAGGTGTCAGAATGGGCCAGGATATTGGGCCATAAAACTTTTTAATAAATTACCACTAGAAATAAAAGATCTTCCAATTTTAAATTTTAAAAGAACAATCAGGCAAATTTTAATTAAAAACTGCTTTTATTCTTTGCAGGATTTCTTGACTATAATTTTAATGTGTAATAATGTGGTTTTATTGTTTTTAAAAATGTTTTAGAAAAAAGTTTTATTAGTGTAGTTAGTACTAAGTGTGTTTAATTTTACTATTTTAGTGTAGGTTTTATTGTTGTAATTTAATTATTTGTAAATATCAATGTGTATTTTACCATGTGTTTTGACTTATGTCAGTTACTTTTGTGACAAGACATGAATAAATTTTGATTGATTGATTGGTTGATTAGGGATATAAGCAAGATGTACCAGATAAGGACCCGTTTTGCGCCCGAGTACTGGCAAAATTGTCCGAGACTGATTAGGAGTTTTACATCCCGAATAATGTAATTCACTTCTAATATTCATTTTGAGTAAAAAGTGGCTATTAGAAAATAAATTTAATCACACTTTTTCACTTTTTGGTTGCTTAGTTTTTTACCTGAGAGAAAAAAAAAACTAAAAGGAGAAGCGACAATAAGCGTCGGCACCTTTCATATTGGTGTACCCGTTTTTGGTGACCTTGACCTGCTCTGTTGATAAAAATACCACTAAGTATCGGAAGAAAAATATTTTAAGCTAATGACAATGATATCTGATCCTCTGAAATCGGCTCACGGTGTTTTGATTTTGGCAATTAAATCTTTTGTGCTTGGACATGCGCATACAAAATCGATTGACAGACTGTCGTCTCCCCTTTTAGTTATTTTCTCTCAGTTTTTATTTCAATATTTACCTGTCATCGTATATTTTTTGGCGTGTTAAAACTTAAATTTAACTTTTCTATGCTTTGCAAATTCGCAAGACAAACATAATATAAGGCGGTAACAGTTGCCTATTTGTACTTATTGCCCGAGAAATCATAGTTATTGTTTTAAGGCGTGGTGTAACAGAGAGTTTCGAAGAGTTTTTTAACGTATTTCTTGGAAGAGACAAATGTATTAAAATCTCCTGCTAGTTTATGGTATGAGTAGTCTATGTTAAAGTCAGTTCTGTGTATTGAAGAAGATGTGGATAATTCCAAATTTTCAAAACTTAAAGCTTTTTAAAGAGGAAAAACGCTGGGAATAAGCCTAAAAAAGCAAGTTTCTTCAGATGGGATTTAGACGGAGGCCGACGGCATTGAGAAAGTATGTAATATAATAATAGAAAATGTTGAATATTGAGGTAACCTGCCTATTTAAAATATTATTTTATTAGACCTTATACATTCGGTGTTGGGACACTCTAAACCGCACAGCAAGAAAAAGGGAAAAACAAGTCATAAATTGAAGTCGGGTTTGTTGAGGTGTTTTGGAAGAGTCCCGAAAGCTTATCGCTCGAGAACGAGGATAGATAGTCTGAAACCGGTGCAGTGAACAGTTTATTTTGTGAATGTTTTTCTTTTATCGTGTATTACAGATCAGTAAAATGAAATTTATAATAATGTTTTAACATAATTTTCACAAGTATTTCTTTCATTCTCATGGATAATTCATATTTGATGGCATCACATGTGTACAGGGTTATTCATTATATTTTGACACCCACCGGCAGCCGTAATTAAAGGTAATACAAAAAAACTTAAATTCAAAAGTTGTATAGTTTTTAATATATTATCTTTTAGAAATGTCAAAAGAAAAAAATTGCCTGTCAAATGTCAAAAAACCGCATAACCTTAATTTTTTTAAATGGAACACCATGTATATTATTGCATATGTGGATTGTGCGAAAAAGTGTAGACATATTTTATGAATAATGTCCTATACCTATCTCTAACGGTTTTTGAAATATTGACAGTTGAAAATCGACCATTTACCAAGTTTGACAGCTTGTAAAATCCAAACGGTTAAAGATAGAGCAAAACGGTTTGCACTTTCCTATATTGTTTTTTCATAAGCTATCGTATGCCACTAACTTTTTATTTAACCAGAGGTTAAATTTATCCGGGATTTTTTAACCTCTGGTTAAATCTAAAGTTAATGTCATACGATAGCTTATGAAAAATCAATATAGGAAAGTGCAAACCGTTTTGCTCTATCTTAAGCCTTTTAGATTTTAAGCCGTTTAGATTTTACAAGCTGTCAAACTTGGTAAGTGGTCGATTTTCAACTGTCAATATTTCAAAAACCGTTAGAGATGGGTATAGGACATTATTTATGAAATATGTCTAGACCTTTTCGCACAATCCAAATATGCAATAATATACAGGGTGTTTCATTTAAAAAAAATAAGGTTATGCAGTTTTTTCAACATTTGACAGGCAATTTTTTTCTTTTGACATTTCTAAAAATAATATATAAAAACCACCCAACTTTTGAATTTAAGTTTTTTTTGCATTACCTGTAATTACGACTGCAGGTGGGTGTCAAAATATAATGAATAACCCTGTACATATTTAATGAAATCGTTTTATGCTGTGAATAACACTGCTTTAAATAAAAACAGAAAATATATTATTTGCTGTCTTTTCGTGCCAGGATTTTAATTTTAGTATGACTGAGAGTGTATGCCAGGGCCTTGATGAATCTATACTAACCATTTCCTACCCTGACGGGAGAATATCCTAGTTATAAATGTAATGAACATTCTAGAGATATTGGCCCAAATTGCAACTAAATAGCTGGGTAGCCTCCGTATCTCAGTACCCGCCAGCGGTGTCTGGCTAACTAACAACAACCCCTGCAGTTTTAAATGTATTGTTACAAGTGTGGAACTGCGAATTGTTGCACGGGAGACAGTAAAATAATTTTTATTATACGTATAAAGGTTATACAGGATAATTCGGTTTAGGAATTTAGATCGAGGGTTTCTCTGCCGTACTCTTCCTCCTCGTGAATTCCAGGCTGAGTCCGGCACGTTTTCTCTAATTTTTTACAGCGGCAACATGGCGCCGAGTGAACACGACGATAATGCTGTCGAAGGTAAAATTTCCTTTGAGTGCCATAAAGCAAGAAAATTTGAAAACCTAGTGTGCATAAAGTGTGGGAAAGCTTTCCATAATTCATGTGCACTCGTGCACGACATAACCTCGGCCGATGACGGAGAAGAAAGTGAAAATGTCAAACTTCTGAAAGAGCTAGTGAAAGAATTAAAGGAGAAAAATGCTCTTCTTCAAGAAAACAAAGCGTTATTGGAGGAAAAAATCATCGAGTTGAACAAGAAAGTTGAAGCAAAGAACGAATGTAAGTTACAAAAACATCATGCTAGCCAAGAATCTGGGGAATTCGGTGAACAAAATCTGACAACGCCGATAGACGACGCCCACGAAACACCCGCCAAAAACGATAATGCTGCAAACGACGTCGAAATCCTAAATAGAGGAAATCGGCCGGTCAATCGATTAAAACCACATGACGTAGTAGACCAAATAATGCAGATAGAAGATGTGCGCCAACAAGAAAAAGAAGAAAATGATTCGCCTAACCCAACTTTTGAAAAACAACAAAATGTAAATACAAATGAAGATGCAGAAAATCAGGAACCATGGAAAATCGTGGGAAACAAAAAAGGTTCCAAAAAACGAGTGATGGAAAAGCGCCCTGCACCCAATAAAGGGACCTTAGAAGGAGAAACCGATCTTTCGGTGGCCGCGAAAATAGAATGGTTGTTTGTGTCAGGATTCGATCCAGAAGTCAAAAGCCAACAAATTGTAGAATATTTAAATAGACAAGGAATAAAGAAATGCATTTGCGAAAAAATAAAAACCAAAAAGGATACAGAAAAAGGTTCGTTTCGACTAGGTGTTCCCAAGGAAAATGTCGAATTGGTTAACGACGGATCGAGGTGGCCAGTCGGAATCATTGTAAATTTTTTTATGAATATCCAGAACCGACGAACAATCAGGTACCAGCACAGACCATCAAACAGCAGGAAAACGAAGTGAATTTTAACATAAAGATCTTTCACCTCAACATAAGATCTATCAGAAATAAATCAGATGAATTGGAGACCTTAATAGTGGACATGAAAGATAAGGACTATAACATAGTGTGTTTAAGCGAACATTATTTAACCAAAGATGAAGCTATTTGTTTTAAACTCGAAAATTTTAATGTAGTATCTTTTTTTGCCAGGGAGAATATGAGTAATGGGGGAACCATGATTTGTGCAAAAACACAATTAGAATGCAATAAGATAATAAAAATTGAAAGTTTTTCCAAGGAATTTCATTGTGAAGTATCTGCTGTGGAAATAAAGAGCTGTAATATGGCAATCATTACAATTTATAGAGCTCCAAATGGAGATTTTGACATTTTTATGGATAGCATGGTAAGCATTCTAGAATTCTCTTATAACAAATATAAATATTTAACTATAAATGGGGATTTTAATATAATATTTAATAAAAATAATAAAAGGAAAATAGATTTTTTGGATCTATTACTGGGGTATAACCTTAAGCAACAGATATTTGTCAATACAAACGCTACAAATGTTATAGATAATATATTTGTTAATTTTCAAAATGTTTTAGAGTACAGCACTAGTGTGTACAATCCTTTTCTGTCAGATCATCATGTGATCGACATTCATATTAAGGTAGGAGTTGCAGAGGCATCCCACGTATCTTCCTCATATCGACCTATAACTAGGAAGGGTATTTTTAGAATGTATAAATGTCTGGATGAGTTTGACTGGAGTTTTGTGTCCTCGAGTGATCAAAATGTTGATTCTATGTTTGACAGGTTTTTGAATGTGATTGTGTCTGCCCTTAATTCCTCTATGCCAATCATTAAAAAAAGGCCTCCTCGTAATGGTCTCAACATAAGTTGGTTCAATGAAGAACTAAGGAATATGAGGGAAACTCTTAGATTTTTAAACGAACTTTATCTGAACAGGCTCTCCGAAGGCTTAAAACATCAAATAAGTAATTTTAGGAGAACTTACAGACATTCTATTCAAACTAGCAAACGCAATGCTTACAATAACTATATTATGGGTTCTCATAATGTTATAAAGACATCTTGGGATATAGTAAACTCTGTTAGGGGAGTGCATAAACAATCAGGTATTGATGATAACTTAAATGCTGAGGAGTTTAATACATTTTTTTCTAATATTGCTCAAATAACTATAGAGGCTATCCCTGCTGTGGCAACTCAGCCTCAAGCATACTTGCTCAATGCTGGAAGGGGGCCAACATGTAAATTTCAATTCAGGGAGATCACTTTTATTCAGTGTCGAGATGCTATTGATGCACTTAAAAATAAACCAAGCAGGGACATATATGACCTGAACGTTCCCTTGATGAAATCCTTTAAAGACATTTTAATTGTTCCACTGACAAAGTTATTTAATTTATGTATCCAAGCAGGAACTTTTCCAGACAGCCTCAAATTAGCGAAAGTCATTCCCATATATAAAAAGGGTCCTAAAGATGATGTGAACAACTATCGTCCTATATCATTGATTCCTACTGTAGCAAAAATCTTTGAGTTTCTATTGAAGGAACAACTTTATGCATATTTTGAGAACAATAAATTGTTTACTTTGAGCCAGTTTGGATTTAGAAGTGGCCGCTCTACTACCCATGCTGTATTGGAACTTTTAGAGTGTATATTGGATGCTTTTGAGGGGGGGCAGTATGTTAATGCTACATTCTGTGACCTCTCAAAGGCGTTCGATTGTGTATCTCATGATATACTGATTCGTAAGCTGAGGTTTTATGGGCTGGAGCAAATTAGTATCAATTTACTTAGTAGCTATTTAATAAATAGGAGACAAAGGACAGAATGTAATGGTAGATTCTCGGGGTGGGCAGAAATGAAGCATGGTGTGCCACAGGGCTCAGTCTTGGGGCCGCTGCTATTTCTTGTTTATGTCAACGATATAAACAATGCTGCACTTGGCTCGAGGATCTTCCTTTTTGCTGATGACACTTCATTGATAGAGACGAGCGATGACATCAATGCTCTGGATGCTAAAGTTGCTGCAAGTATGGATGATCTGAGTGAGTGGTTTAAAAGTAATAAACTGACTCTGAATGGCGATAAAACAATCAGCATGTATTTTGCGTTGAGAGGGCTGGAGTGTGTGAACGCGGCAGGGGTGAAGTTTTTGGGAGTATTCTTAGATCCGACACTGAAATTTGAATTGCACACGGATTACATTGCAAAACGTCTTCTTAAAAGTATATATCTATTGAGAAGCCTTTCACGCATACTTCCGGAGGCTTCACTGCTGCAGACTTTTCATGGGGTGTTTCAGTCCATCTCGGTATACGCTATTTTGGCATGGGGTCACTCGTGTCATGCGAAGAGAATATTTTCCTTGCAGAGGAGGGCAGTGCGCATTATTGCTGGGCTCGGTTACCGTGATGATGTAAGGCAAAGTTTTATTGACCTGCGTATTTTAACTCTTCCATGCAGATATATCTATGAATGTCTATTGTATTGTCACAGAAATCAAGAACGTTATGTCTGTAATGGCTTTTATCATTCTTACCCTACAAGACAATGTTATTCTATAAGGCCTTCCTTCTTGCGGCTTGAAAAATCACGAATCTCAGTGAATTATTTCGCACCATTATTATATAACAAGTTGCCTAGAGAGTATAAATTGCTTGCTGAAAATATATTTAAGGTTAAAGTGAAGAGTTTTTTGACTGAAAGGGCATTTTACAGCATAGAGGAGTTTTCACAATGGAATTTCTAACAAAATATTTGTTTTGTCCTGGTGATTGGTTTAATGTTATTAATGTATAAATTTTAATTGTCTTCTTTTTTAATTAGGATAATTGTTTGTTGGTTTTAATAATTGATATGTTTCTTCTTTTTTGTATTGTATATTTATATGTTCAATGGCAATATCAGCAGTTCCTTTGACTATAGTAATCATTGTCTTATTAGTACGTAAGTAAGTGACGTGACATGATGTATGTATAATATTTTATTTTTGACGTGAGTAAAGATTTATTGTAATTTGTTAACTTGAATAAATATTTGTATTTGTATTTGTATTTGTATTTGTCTAATAAATTAGGTGTATTAGGAATCTGTGTTTTAATTTACATGACGCACCTTTTCCTCAAATTTCCCTAATTTTATTACCATCGAGCGCATTGTGAATATATACAGTTGTCCAAGATATAATAATAACACAACGTAGGGATTGGTTATCTTTTTAATCTATTTTGACGGTCAGTGGCAAAATAAAGACAAAGCACAACTTTACTTATCTCATTCAACTATATTGAACAGGCCCGAGTATGTTATACTACAATATAGTAATTATTATCAACATACCTGGATCAAAAAATGGTTTGTCAAGATGTTTTACGGTTACCCAAAATCAAGACACTATTTGTCATATGCAATTTAAAACAATTTGGTCTATGGCTAAAAGTAGCCATAATGTTACCTTTTGAGCTACCAGCTTGGCAAATGGGCTGGTCAGCCTGTAGACGAAAATATTAGTTCATCGACTCGAAACGAAATAGCTAAATACCTCAATGTGAAACATACTGAGCAATTCTTTTAAAGAATATTCACTACACTACTAGTAAATACTGGAGTTAGCGTACTAGCCCTTAAAAGAGACGAAGGCTAGAAATCGGGTACTATTGCTTAGGGCTACATTGCAAGGAACGTCTCTGAGGTAATAAATGCAATTAAAACAGGAAAAAGCTCGTGCAATTTGTCAAGTTTTGAATGGACTTTGACAATGTTTTTAGATTTATTCGTCCTTGACAACGTTTTCCAGTTTCTTTTAGGTGTTTCAGCTTCGTTGGAGTCACTAAACTAGCACTTGTGCTGTTTACACACTGGGACCAGAGCCGAAGCGGCTCTATTTTCCAAAAAGCGTACGTTGAAGTGGAGTAAAAGGCTAAAATTTGTAAGCTAATCATAATTTTTGTTCATAGATGCTACTTTTAGACGATATGTAAACATCAGCATTAAAACTTTCTTCAAGTGAACTTTTATTTAATGAGATCTTGTAGATTTATAATTAGTTTTTTTAAGTTTCTACAAATTCGAAAAGAAAAAGATACAGCAATGTCTATTTTTATCTGTTACTAACTCTTGGTAATATGAATTTTTTTCTATTGTTTTATGTTTTTTTTTTCTGTCACAAGTATAATAGTTAATTGTATTCCATATTGATTTTTCTCTGATATGCACTGAACAAGTCGATTTTTATTATATTTTTTATTTATTTTTTTTTGTATTAAAGTTCATTTCAAAAGTAAAGTGAGTTATAAAATAGTAATAAAATATCCGAGAAGCCGAAAAAGGTCCAATTTTACAACCTTGGTTTGACTATTACATAAGCGTAGTACCCGCCTCTCCTTTCATACAAACATTATTGATCACGTACCTTTATATTTGATGGTAAATAACTTACGAAGAACATGTAACAACCTTTTTCGTTTTAATGCTTGCGTGTCCCAGATGTAAAATTTTAGGAGATCACTCAAGCGGGGCAACCAAGTTACCCCATATAAAATTATCAGTTATTGTAGTTTTGTGAACTAGAAATTATTGTTAATATAATGTTATATAATTTATTTTGCAAGCAAGTCTGATCAATCAAATCTCATTCTGCTTTCTGGTAAATGCCTCGTCATTGGTCATATATAGCTTATTCGATTCGTATTCGCCTTATTATTATCATTGTGTTCCTCGAAGTTCGACGATCATCCCCACCATGCTGCCATGGTGCAGCCGGCAGCGTGCTGACCCAACCGAGAACGAAAGGTGTTATGTGATTCTGGTCAGCCAGGAAAAGTGACACGAACGACGAGAACACCATAACTTTTTTCGGCTTCGCGGCTGAAAACCGAAACTGAAAACGAAATTCGGTAGGTCTCTAAACATAACCAAGTGCAGCGGAATCGGCATGACTCAAAATCCGCGACATCCACTGGCTACATTTTTGAACCTATTTACGGCGGTTGCTATGACAACGCACATCCAATAGAGGTTTCTAATTGGTGGGTGTCGCAGAGCTTGTCAGCGTCTGCATTTTGTATTATAAACGGTTGGATAGAAATATTAGAATAGTTTTCTTTATCGGATTTCCCGGAAAATTTCGCTTCAATTTTGTTTTTTTTTGCTTATTTCGATTACGAATCCTTGGAATTCGTCAAAATCTTTCCGTTATATGATCCCGTTTGCGTTTTATTAGAAACATTATTTTCTATTAGATGGAAAATTAGGACAAAAAGAATTTTTAAAAATTCGAACCCTTGAAATAGATAAAAAAATTAAAAATTATGTTCGAAAGTTTCGGGTTCAGTGGTGTTCGGAATATAACTCGGTAATGTGGAAGTATTTATTTAAAAAAAAATTGTTTTGTAAAATCGGGAGCGCGAATAGATTTAACAATTTTGGAACACGAGGCATGCCCACTGTTTTGACCTCTTGTAGCATTATCAAATTTTGGCATAAACAAATGCTACAGCTTTGCGTGGTTTACATTTATTTTTATTTACAAACACAATTTAGTTTGGATTATTCCAATGTAGGTACAGTGTATGAAGTACATTACCTTGTTTTGTCTTGAAAGTAGTCGAATATACTTTCTATATGTATAATTACTTGTCAGTAGAATGTAGTAGGTACTTATGATATGATAATAACATCAAGGCTGATTTTTATCCCTTCCAATATCGTAGCTTCTCGTCTAGGTTCGGAAACCTCTTTTAAAATTCTAGTTGTGCAATCCAATTTACTAGGCTATTGACTTCATTGATTTTAATACTTGAGCTCTCTTTGAATTACTCCGGAAAATGCTCACAAGCTTCTCTTTGATCTAAAAGTTAATAAAAACTTGACGATTTGTTCGACACAGATGCAACCTTGAGTGTTTATTATTTTAAATCAGTTGTTTGCAGTACCTTCCTCAAATACTTTGGAGATCATAAGAGTCGTCTGATGTATATTGTAATTCGTTTATCTAATTGTGTTTCGGTGTATTGTTTCCCTTCGGTTTATTCATCTTTCGAAGAGATTTCTTGTCTTCATTTCGTAAGTGTCAAAGTGTAATTCACCTATCAGTTTAACCGTAAGACAGGCACAGCATATGATTTTGACAGTTAGGTTAGACAGTTACGGTTCGTTTTAAGGCGTATTTACTAGATGCTTGGCGAATATGGTTTAGAGCAGAAGTTCGATTAACCGAAGTGTGACGTAGATGGTTCTTCCTGCGATTGGACACACTATTTCAACTTAGTTAAGTTGGCAGCAATGTTTCGGAATCAAGGTGTTGAAATTCGTTCCGGGTCTTTCTTCTTTCTTTTACGTTAGACCGGCGAGGAGTCGAGAAGCTGGCGTCCTTTGTGAAGCCTTTTCGAGGTGTAAATCCTCATGGACTGGTTTAAATAATTAGGGTAGTTATTTCATGATATTTTTGTTACGTTTATGTATTTCGACTCGAACCAGGACATGGAGGTTACCTATAAGAGTTTTTGTTGATTTATTCCTACCTCCACGTGGTAAGTTACCAAAATTTCCATGCAGTCTTTCAATGAAATTGATTCTATTTTCCAATCTTTCTAGAATAATTTATGTATTGCTGTTGCTGTCATGTTGCCGATTCTTGGAATTGGCGATTATTGATTTTGGAGAAGTCTCTAGAATGGACACTATTCGTTTTGTTCGACTGGCTATTACCAGGCTATAGGCCCTGTAGATAGTTCTATAGATAAGATGAAAAACTAGTTAGGTTATGAGCAATCATTTCAATGTTTGATATTTACTTTTTGCTAAGACAAACAATTGTATTTAGGGTCCTCTGCACGGGTATCGCTCTGACACACGTATATCGGTTTGGTTGAATGACGATATCTATTTTTGCGTGTTTTGGGCTTAAACCACCATTTGCATGTTATGCCCTTGTTGTTATCATTGGCTGGATGTGGCGTACCAAGTTTGGAGAAGTCAGTTTATGATTTGAAGTGTTTAGGAGTTGGATGGACCGTATAAATACTAATATTGGTATTTATTTGAAGAATATTTTAAGATTACGAATACCTACTTCATGATTTGTAAGTAATACCATTTACCCTTTTTGTAAAGCTATGTTTGGCAAATTTAGATTTTCTACATTGAGTGATTAAGTACACATGTCTTACTTTATATCCTTGCGACAGAATAAAATTCATGAATTTTAAACCAGGTGCAGTATATAAGTGTACCGAGGATCCACGAACCTAGCTCTCCACTGTATGACTGGCTGCCGTTCGCATCTATAGGTAGGTTTTCTAAAAGGGCTTAGGAAAAGTTGCCATACTCTGTTACATATTAAAATATACCACATACTTTTTTTTTAAAGTAGTTTTTTTCGGTAGGGGCTTAGCATTCATGTATGCCAGTGTGCGTGGCAACTCTTTTGAATGAATTTCCACAATGCTCTGTTGCCTTCTATTTTTTGTTATTTCTGTACAATATTACCCCATCCAAAATGTTATTCCTCGAATTGACCTCTATTTTAAAAGTTAATCTTTGAGTTAACCTACATTTTTGCCTCGGTTTCTGTTATTCAAATATGTACACAAAAAGATTTTGTTGCTAATATAATATGTATATATTTTATTTTTTGATGGTTTATTAAAAAAATAACGGTAATAATTATTAACACATTTTAGCAGTTTGGGTGTAATTCATAAACATTTTTCGCCTCGGCGCATTACCTGCAGCCCTTTTCCCCCTCGAAATAACGCTTCACCAATTTCCAAGATCGTAAACCGCCACGGCGTGAAAGGATTATTTGGCCATGAGTAAGAAAGGTTTTAAGTTCCTTTTGTGATATTTGCATTTCGATGACAATAGATGCAGAATTCAAAGAAGCAAAATTGATAAAATGGCTTCTATTAGAGAGGGTTTTGAACAATACCTGGCCAATTTTCAAAGATGTTTTGTAGCAAATTAATATTTGACTCTCGATGAACAACTTTTGGAATTCCATGGACGATGATCATTTAAAGAATATATGCCAAGGAAGCTGGCTCGATATGGTGTAAAAGTTTTAGCTTTGGTGGATGAAATCTACTTATATTTTTAGTCTTGAGACGTATTTAAGTTCTCAACCCAAAGGGGCGTATAAATCTACTAATTCCAGAGAAGACATTTTCCTTTGATTAATAAAACTAGTGGCAAATACTAAGTGCAATGTGCAATATTGTCATATATTATTTTTTGTCATACGCTCCCAAAAATAGCTATTTTACGGACTCATTTGAGTCCGTAAAATGCTTCTTTTTAGGCCTAGTCCCTAAAAGTCGTCATGGCAACTTTTACGGACTATTCCAAAATTCCTGAATATGTCTAAATGTCAAATTTCGAATGAAATGACAAAATTGTCAAATAGTTGCTACGATATCAAATTCTAAGCTAACTTTGTCGTACATTATGATTTGAAAAATTATGGTAAATTTGCAAATTTAGGCGTTCTGAAAAATTGCAAAAAGCGTATAAATAAAAATTAAATTTTGGGAGCGTATGACAAAAAATAGTGTTTGTCACACGTACCTAAATGAAGTTTTTCAGGACTCACCTGCTATTCCGGACTCGGCTAACGCCTCATCCGGAAACAGCAATGATTCGTCCTGAAAAACTCCATTTTAGGTACTTGTAACAAAAATAACTAATATGGGCTTAAACAGCCCCGTCTCCAGGCTTCAGGCCGCCCGAGGCGAGCAGGATTTAGCCGCCCCTGACAACAGAGCAATTAAGGAGTCAATAATGACCTAACCGGTATGTTCCGGTATAAGGAGTTGACCTGCAGGTGCGGGGTGGGGGCTACCTGCAATTAAATCAGGGATGCCGGGGCTTGATTTTAAGGGGGTGATCGCAATTTGCGGCTAAACGAGAGCTCGAAGCGAAATTTTGCCATGACCAAATTCGGCACAGCGGAGTTGGGGCTGGCCGGTTAGGTGGTACCCCCCCCCCCTGTTTCCTGAATTTGTATCGAGAAATGGGGGAAATCGCGAAACACGTTTTTTAACGGGTAGGTTCCGGTAGAAAAAAGAAGAATTTCTGCAAAGGGAAAAAATCGTATTTTTATATCGACCTAACCTTCATTTTGTCCCATAAGAACCGGAACCTATATACCTGGAACATCTATCGGTGTAACCTATCGGCTTTTTTCCGATCGATTTAAAATTCGCCATGAAGGTAGAGGGTCTCAAGGCCGACAAAAAGGAATTTTACGAAAAAAAAAAAACAATATTCTTAGTTTTCGGGAAATCGGCCGTTTAAATTCGAGAACGGTCTTAGCTTCAAAACTACGAGGGATACGAAAAAAATACATACCACCAAAAATGTGTATTTCAACGGCCTTTACCCCGTATGTGAGTCGTCGAACTTAAAAAATATACAGTATGTCCCCGGATGGGGTTAACAAGAGGACAAATGGACTAAAAATTGAAAGATGCGAAAAAAAGTTATTCTTGATAAAAATTTTTGCTTCCTCTAAAACTAAGAACTGCCCAAAAAATAATACCGTATATTATACAGAGCGATCACAAATTAACAATACGTGAAATTTTCCAAGGGTAAACTACGTGATTTTATTTTTTTTAATAATGTTAATCAAAAAAGTTGATTGCAGATGTTATTGAAATGCAGGAATAGTATTAACAAGTATACAGGGTGCTACAAATTTGTTTCTTTGTATGGGTATCTCGAAAGCCGTAAGAGATACGAAGTCAGTTAAATTGGGGCAAAGTTGGCCAATTTAAGGATGATTGACATGCCGTCGAGGAACTTAGAAAATTCCGTCTACTTCCGGAGATATCCGTAAAAAAACGAAAAATCATCTATTTTATTTTAATTTTTTCCTACCTTTGTTTGAAGAGATAAAGTAAAATAAATGTCACATTCTTATTGCCACTTTTTCTCTTCTATAAGCTGGCGGTATCAAATTTAAATCCGACGTTTCGCTTTTGGACCCTCCTCATCAACTTCATTTTTTTAAATACGGACGTGAAATTTTTATCTAATTTGTAAAATGCCTTAGGTCTCCTAAAACCAACGATATATCGCACTTATCAATAAATCAACAAATGTAGATTCTTTCCATAAGAGATAATGTGTTAGACAGCGATGGGGGCGATCTTGTGACCCGATTTCACCTATGACAATATTTGTTACCACTATGGGACAAGTGTGATACATCGTTGGTTTTGGGAGACTAAAGGCTTTTTAAAAATTAGATAAAAAACCCAGGTCCGTATTTAAAAAAATTAAGTTGATGAAGAGTGCCCGAATGCCAAACGTCGGATTTAAATTTTGATACCGCCAGCTTGTAGAGGAGAAAAAGTGGCAATAATAATGTGACATTTATATTACTTTATCTTTTCAAACAAAGGCAGGAAAATATAAAAATAAAATAGATGATTTTCAGTTTTTTACGGATATCTCCGGAAGTAGACGGAATTTTCTAAACTTCCCGACGGCATGTCAATCACCCTTAAATTGGGCAACTTTGCCCCAATTTAACCGACCCCGTATCTCTTACGGCTTTCGAGATACCCATACAAGGAAACAAATTTGTAGCACCCTGTATGCTTGTTAATACTATTCCTGCATTTCAATAACTTATCTGCAATCAACTTTTTTGATTAACATTATTAAAAAAAATAAAATCACGTAGTTTACTCTTGGAAAATTACACGATTTGTTAATTTGTGATCGCTCTGTATAATATACGGTATTATTTTTTGGGCAGTTCTTAGTTTTAGAGGAAGCAAACATTTTTATCAAGAATAACTTTTTTTCGTATCTTTAAATTTTTAGTTCATTTGTCCTCTTATTAACCCCATCCGGGGACATACTGTATATTGCCGTTTTTTTTTCGAAGGGATTTTTTAAAAAATTATTTTTTTACCACCTTGTATATGCGTTTGAAAATTTTATTTTTATGCTAATAACATGTAAATGGACCCCTTTAATCGTTTCCGTAATAAAATAGTATATTATTTTATATGGAGGAAAAGTGATACTTTTCATGGCGCGCTCGTGTTTAACAGCCGAACGGAGTGAGGCTGGTAATAGAGAGCAAGCCATGAAAAGTAACTTTTCCTCCAAATAAAATATGCTGTTTTTTCTTCAAATGTCGACAAATTAATGCAAAAACATCTCTTTTTAATAGTAATAATATCTAATTATTATTAAAGATAAATGGGTTCGCAAGGCGGCTTAGACCACGGTCGTAGGTGGCCTTGCTTAGACCGGTGTCGGTGAATAATGTAACATAAAGCTGTCAGTGGACACTGTCAACAATAATTATTTTTTTAAGATGCGTCTCCGATTGCGTTTTAATTCCGTATTGATAAGCAGTTATTGAGTAAGTTCGATTAAATAATAACCAATTTGTTCCTAAATTAGTGATTTTTAGAAATGCAGTCACAAATTGAGTGATAAATACAAATTGTAGTTTAATAAATCTTGAGTTGTTGACGCTTATTTTGTTGTCTGTTTGTAATAGGTTTGTTCTAGCAGCGATTTCAAACGGTTTCAAACCGTACGGAGTTTGCGCATAGCCATATAAGCGACGCTTATATCGTTATGCGCAAACTCCGGACGGTTTGAAACCGTTTGAAATCGCTGCTAGAACAGACCTATTGTATCTATGTTGCTATGACAACACTTTTACCTCCGCCGGCGGAAAAGTGAAAAGTAAAGCTCCGGCGGAGGAAAAACGAAACTTCACGGCTGCCTACACAGTGGAGTAATGACGGATTTACTGACGTTTGAAGAAAAACGCATATTTTTCTTCATTTTTTTTTTCGGAAAAATTCACGGCATACATACCTTAAAAAATCTTTCACTAAATCTGCTATAATTCGAAAGCGGTAAGAGTTAGAGGTAAACTTTAAATGGGAAAGAGATGGGTCTCGTCGGCTACTATAATGTGCCGTATCCAGTTTGATTGTACAACGTTTCGTTTTTTTCCAAATCGACCAAAAGTGATTTTTATATTTTCTTCATTTGTGTGGCAACGGAAAGAGATATCTCAAATCGGTTTGCGCCAGTATCTGCGCCGTCGTAAGGTCGATCGAAAAAATCCCATAAAGTTTTTCGATAGTAGATATTCGGTAAAATGTAATTTTTGTCTCAAAATCAAGCATTTTTCTTCAGATTTCGGCACGAAATAGGGAATTTATTAGGGGGATGATCTTTTTTATTTTGAATATCTTATGGGGAGGTTTTGGGTGCGTTATTGAGTTCGATTTTCGCATCGAAAAGGTCGTATGAGTTTTCTGTACCGAAATATTTCGAAAAATGTTGAATATTTTTAAAAATGTATGGTTTTAAACACCCTGTATATGATTTTAGAAATTTTATTTGTACGTTGGTGATATATAAGTGGATCCTTCTAATCGTTTCGGTAATAAAAACGGGGAAAAAAATTTGAAAAATATTTTTCGAAAAAAATTAATTTTAAAGTGGGTAATTTAGGAATGGGTATTTGAGGGCACGGAATTCGAATTTTTGGTCTAAAAAATCGCACGAGTTTTCTGTTTAGAAATATTTCGAAAATAGGGGATTTTTAGGAAAATTCCTATTTTTATCACGTATGTGATTTAAAAAAATTTTGTTTGTATGTGGGTGACATCTACGTTGATCCCTCTGACCGTTTCTCTAAAAACAATTTTTCCGAAAGTAATATTCGAAAAAAATTAATTTTGATGTGGGTACTCTAGAGAAGAGTATTTGGGGGCGCGGAGTTCAAATTTTTGATCTAAAAAATCGCATGAGTGTTGTACCGAAATATTTCGAAAATAGGGGTTTTTTTGGGAAAATGTGTGGTTTTAAAACCCTATACCTATGTGATTTAAAAAATTTTATGTGTACGTGGGTAACATGTACGTGGATCCCTCTGACCGTTTCTGTAATGAAAGCGAAAAAATATTTTTCAAAAATAATTTTGGAAAAAAAATAAATTTTGATGTGGGTACTCTAGAGAGGGATATTTTGGGGGTGCGGAGTTCGAATTTATGGTCTAAAAAATCGCACGAGTACGTATATGTAACATGCGCTCAGTGGCGACGCCAGCTTATCATAATAGGGGTGGCCAGAGGGTGGCCAATGATTTTAAAGGGGTGACCAAGAAATGTACAATATGATGATAAAATAAGGTTAAATTATTCATATTTAACAACATTTATGATATTTTTAAAGATTTATCCTTAGTGCAGAACAATTTTATAAGCTTAAATAAACTAAAAGCAAAATTCGTCTGTTATTACGATTTTTGACAAATGCATGTACAGCACAATCAAGATTGGCTTTTTCCTTTTCAATACTGAATATAAAAATATTTGACAACCAGAAACTGTCAATGTCAGAGCAATTTTTGTTAAGGTCAATAAATTCTCGATAGCAGGATAAAAATTATGTATAAGTTTACATAGTTCTAACATTGATTTGATATTTTTATTTTCGTCTCTGGC
>MU185278.1:0-65476 GCA_016904865.1 Pissodes strobi | reverse complement strand
ATTGTCCTGAAAGAGTTGGTGTAAGTTTACATTTTTAAATAAATAAGTTATTTGAAACCTTGATGTTAATTTTGGTAAAATGCAGTCAAAACAATAACTATTGTGTGTATTAAAATTTTTTCAACGTTTTTTATGGGGTATTTTTCTAAATTTTATTACCCTATTTTCAAGGGTCAATAATCGTTGATAAAATTCTTGTAAAAAAAAATAGTGGCGGCCTGCCCTAACTGCCAAGACATAGATCTACGCCTTTATAAAAATTGAATCCGGTGAGTAAACGTGGCATGTGGATCGCCAAATGAGCAACTAGCAAATAAGGTTACATATTTGAAACCCAACGCTTAAAGCAGGCTTACAATAATTCAAACCATAAATTAACATTGTCCGATTTGTTATTTGGGCTAGCTTGGGTTAGGTTGTATTTATATATCAATTAGATCGATCTACAAAATGAGCGTTTATTTCAATATAAAATTTTTGCGAAATTGAATGAATGATGAAAATTACCAGATTCTTTAAAGATAATAATATCTAAACCATTACTGTTTGAACAGTGGCGTCTCGTGACAATAATGAAATACAATAATGAAATGTATCTCAATTTTCAGTGAAGATACGAAACCTTTCCACTAAAACGCTATTTATTATGATTATTTGGACCGTTATTTTATCAAAACATTTTGACAACGAAGGCATTTCTTTTAAATTTGAGTTATAATTAATGTATTTATTTATTTTAGTTTTGAATACTTTGGATTGGCTTTGGCTAGTTTTCTGTATTTTGCAAATTTCGCTTATACTAGTATTCGACTACAAAGTACTAAAATTTAGTACAAGAGCTTCAGCAGCATAGAAGTAAAAGTCAACAAGTTAAAAAACGAATTATTAACTAAAACAACTTAGTGAAAAATATTTAAAAAAATATTAAGCAAAACAGTACTCTGTTAAAGAAAATAATGCCGGAATTCAGCAACTTAAAAAATGTACTGAACAGGAATCTTAAACCTAAACTCCCTATTAACACTGGAAAAATATTTGATAACACTTTATTAAAAAGCGGTGATAACATATGAATTAAAATAAAACGCTCTCCTAGGATAGTTTATTTACAAACGTATTTTAAAAGTATACTGTCATAGAGGAGGGTCAATATGTTAGCAATATTTAGAGCGAATCAATTTAAAAGATAGATGATTTAGTTAGTTTCACAACAACCAAGGAAGTATATTAATCAACAAAAAGATTTCTTCAAGTGTCTTCCAAAAATACGGACTCTCGAATAACTGCGTTATCAACTTATCTGTTAAATAATAATATGTAATCGTCGTCACCTACAACTAACAGTTAGCAGTTTAACATATCCCCTTAAAAGCTGGGGTTACACCACAAAGTGGCAATGCTGCATCAACGCTAGTACTACAATATAATGACATTCAAACAAGTAATTATTGCCACAATTTTAAATTCAGTAAAATTACCACAGAGATTACCAGAAAACAACGTAATTCCATAAACTAATTGAAATAATTCTAAGAGTAGTTATGCTTATAAAAAAAATTACACACAAGAGATTTGATATTAAGTCACCAACAAAATAAAAACTGCAATTAAATTATTTTTTATTACGCATGCATCATAATCAACGATTATCGCACGCTGCAGCGTGCTTAAAATGATGTTTATGATGCGCCTACTTTTTTAAAGGTTGCTATAGAAACATTTGACCATGTCAAATGTGACAGATTAATATATTCGTCAATATATCCCTTAAGTTTAATATTTAAAACATTTTTGAGATTATGATGCATTCGTAATAAAAAATAGCGTATGATATGCGTGTATAAGAGGCCTTTAAAGCCCTTGCGACTTACAAAACACTCCGCTGCGCGTCGTGTTTTGAAATATGTCGCGCGTGCTTTAAAGGCCCACTTATACACTTATATCATAATATACTATTATATGGAAGTGCCCAAAATGCGCCCACGCATGAATGATGAATCAGAATATTATAAAAATCTTTTCCTAGTATTACAATTTAATTGAATTTTTAGAACTTTGCTTCCTACACTCTAATGAAATTCATTAAGACACAGAATTTTCATTAATATACAAGTTTATAACCGATAAAAATGCAACATCAGAATCAAATTCAATCCATATCAAATGGAAGGGATTAAATATTTTGTAACGTTTGTTTTGAGTCACATATTTCGTAACAACTCGCATATTTCGTAACGTGTTCGTAACGTGTTCACCCTCTTACTATCCAGGAACAGCGAATGTGAAGAAGTTTTTCTTCAATAAATTGATTATCCTTTCCACGTCCATCCACATTTTTCAACGATCATGTAATGATGCATATTCCTCATGAGGATGACAGTTTGCATCATGAGCATTAGCGAGTGTGTTAATTCATCCGAATGAGCAATAACTACTACTAAATACAAGTATAATACTGTACCTTTTCTACGACTATTATCAAGTCTCTCAAAAAAATTCGACAAACTAAATTTAACCCTCAACTACTACCGACGGGTCCTGAGGACCCAACGAATATTCTATTTTGCCACGTTTATAAGGAAATTTAATTTTGTGGACCGTCTGCCCCTGTACTCTCCTACGATAAGAAGTGCTTCGTAACGCAAGTAAAAACGCATCAGTCAGAGTAAGAGTTGCTGAGCAGTAGTGTGGACTGGGTCCTCAGGACCCATCAGTAGTATCTTAAGCTTTTATATACTATCGAATGACAGTATCTTCGAATTTAACCTGCGGATAAAATTAACCGGAACTTTTAAACCTTCGGTTAAATTCAAGGTTACTATCATTCGATAGCTTATGAAAATCCAAGATAGGAATGTGCAAACCGTTTTCTTTGATCTCGTGCGGTTTAGATTTTAGAGCCTGTCAAAGTGTCAAAATGCCCGACTTTCAACTGTCAATATTTGGTAAACAGCTAAAGATAGGTATAGGATATTATACACAAAATGTGTTTAGATTTTTCTAGAGAGTCCAAAAATGTAGTAATTATAGGATGTTCCATTTAAAAAAATATCAAAATGACCCCTAGCGCTTTTATTTGATGTTCAATTGTTTTTTGCTGAACATATCCGAATTCGCGGGAGAAATTTACATAAGATTTCAGTTTTTTTCTTATAAAAGTACAGGGAAAGTAAAAAAATCGCCTTGTCTAGTCCTCGTTGGATAACCCTGTACAGGGGATTTAAAGGAATTAACACTAAATTAAAAACTGTGTCATTTTTACGTCATATTACGTTATTTAAAATTTTCTATATACAAGTGGTCTTGACTTTTGTTCGTTTAGGGATTTTCTTTTTTTTTGTATAAAACAATATTTATAGAAACTGTTATATAGGGGGTGCTTAAAAGGTATTAGAACATGCTGAAATATAAATAAGCGATTTCGAAAAAAACGCTTTTTTGTACCATAAATTTTATAGTCTTGCTTTTATAGTGCTCGGTGAGAAGAAATAAATGAAGATCACGCTTTTTTTTGTTTTCAGAAAAATGACGTGCAGGTCACGAGGTTTATCAGAAAAGCAATTGGAAGATATTTTAAATACTGAAGAGTTTTGGGAATAAGAATAAGAATGTGCAGTGGATGAAATATTCGACCAGGAAGTTGAATCAGATACTACAATATCGAACGAAATTACTCCACTGGAAGAAATGGAGACCTTTGCGGGCCAGAGTGATCAGGAAGATGATGAGAAAATTTTCAGCAAACACAACACCGAGAGTCAGCTAGAGATTTCAGACAAACGGTCAAAAACGCTAAATTATTAGGGGGCGCACGGCATCTCACAATTTAATTACCGTTCTGCCAGGGTTTGGAGGGCCGGCCAGAAATCCTCTCTCAAACCCCGCTTGGAGCTTATTTTTAACTGACGCTATGCTGGGACAAGTAGTTAGATATACTAATATAAAAATAGATATGTATTGAGAAAAATATCGGAAGATTAAAAAACGCCCGAAAAAGAAGTGTAGAACGATACCACCTTGTCCGAAATTAGAGCATTTTTGGCCTTTTATACTTACAAGGAATATTCAAGTCCGGTCACGAAGACATTAGACCGTTGTGGGCTACAGATGGTACAGCGAGAGCTTTTTTCGCGCCATCATGGGTCTTGCTCGATTTTAATTTTTATTATGTTGCGTTAGGTTTGATGACGTTACAGCTAGAAAAGAAAGGACTAATACCAATAAATTAGCTGTATATCACACCTTTTTGATGAATTTCTCAGAAATTTTAAGTTATCCTTTAGCCCCGGATATTATTTAACAGTTGATGTGATGCTAATATCGTTTCGGTGTAGATGTTCCTTCAGAATGTTTATTCCGAACAAACCTGCCAAATATGGCATTAAAGTTCAAATTTTGGCAGACGCAAAGACTCATTATATGGTAAATCTTCTTCTTCTTAGTACGCTGTCTCCTTATCGAAGGTTGGCGATCCATCTGGCAATTATGATTCTGTAAGCCGCTGCTCTGAAAATATTAGTAGAGGTGCAGCCGAACCATCTTCTCAAGTCCTTTAACCAGGAGGTCTTTCGTCTTCCAACTAATCTTCTGCCCCGAATCTTTCCCTCAATTATCAGCCTAAGCCGTTCATATTTTTCGCCTCTCATTACATGCCCAATGTATCTGGTCTTTCTTTCTTTGATTGTAACGAGAAGTTTAGGTGGTTTGCGCATTCGGGCAAGTACAGCTTCATTAGTTATTCTTTGCACCCATGATATCCTCAGTATGCGCATATGGTCAATGCAGAAATATATTGCGGTGCTGAAACAAAATCCGTTGAATCCAAATCTAAGCTATCAAATCCTACAAGAGTTGTTTTACGACTAGCGCAGTATATTGAAGGGACTAAAAGAAATATAACTCGTGACAACTGGTATAGCTCAGTTGAACTTCTTGAGGCACACAATCATGCACCATAGTTCTTCGATAAACCAAGATATGGGAAAGCCAGAAATTATTCATTTTTATAGTGAGACGAAATCAGGAGTATACAGGGTGGTCGTAAAGTAAGGAATAAATTCATTATCTCGTAAACCACAATTATTATTTTTTAATTATCCGGATCCGTCGATTATGTTTTTCAATCGCGCATATTCTGACATAAAATATAGATATACAGGGTGTTCCAAATAAGAGTGATGGAAAAAATACTTTTTTATTAAATGCATATGCATATTATTGCATATTCGAATTCTTCGGAAAATTCTAAAAAATTTTCATGTAGCATGTGCTCTACCTAAGTCCACGCGTTTTGGAGTTATTCTCTTTCAAAATTTGAAAATGAAATATATCGGCACAAATCAAGACTTGCATTGATTCATGCACGCTGACTTCAAATTTTAACCCAACACTTAACACCGAGATCAGCCGCTTAGGAAAGCTTGTAGTCAGCATGAGAGAAGCGCAAAAAATGTCAAGTAGGTTTTGCACTTATGACGCGAGAAACAAAATAATTAATGCCAATAGTTATTATTATTGTCAATTTTATGTGTATTTTCGTACCGTTTCACTGGTTTTCAAAAGACTTTTCGTTTTTTCGTAACTGTTGGAGAAACACCCCAACACGTGTATAACTTTCGTTTTTCACCGTATAGTTTGGTGACAGCACCCTGTATGAATGTAGTATGAACGAGCCATAATTAATCTATGAATAGATTTATTTAACCCCAGGTAAACAGAAATTTGTGCATTTAAATCAGCATATTTAAGTTCTTCATTACGATCCCTTAGTCCGAACCTGGTTTGTGGGTATAATAGAGTCCGTCATATGCGGCCTTCTCTAGAACGCAAAATGTCATTCCGTCAATTCAATCGTGTGTAAGCGTTTTCAATTAAATATATCCGTGTCTCCGTCAGTATTCGGTAAACTATGTGTCAAAGAAAGAAGGAAGATACTTTCACCTCAAATGAAACCCACGCGGATTTTCCCGCGAATCCTCACTTATTTTGGTCTGCTGGACTCTGCCGTCTAGCGATAGGCAAATTAGATTTCAGTGCGTAGCAAACACTCAACCTCGTAGAATCTGTCTCGTCACAGCTCTCCTAGATTTTCGCACCGAAAAACATCTAGCCCTGTCCTAGCCCTGTTTAAGGCAACTAATTAGTGTTTCGCTCATTTTGTTAGTTATTTTCGTTTACTAGATCGGTCCAGTCACCGCTCTCTAGCCTCTAAAAGTGCGTTTCAATGTTCACCCAAGCAAGAGCCAAAGTTCTCCTTCTCATCTTCGCGCCAAAAGGTCCCACCCTTTTAGACAATTTCTCCATTTGTATGCACAAATATTAGAGAATATTTAATGTACCTCTGTTATCTTTTTCCACGTTGGACGAAGACCTTGTTTAGGCGTTTTTAACGCAATTCCTTAAAACAGAAACGATGTAGCGTCTCTGTTCCCTAGTAGATTGAAGAGAATCAGTAAAAATGGCGCCAGCAAACTGGCAGTAATGGCAATCCATTCCAAATCCCAGCAAAGCTAATACAGGAATCCAATGGTTAAAGTTTAATAGACTACCCCTGGGTACGATAGCTGGAGAAAAATAGAATATCAAGGTATTAAATTTGGTAGAGTGAAAGTAAAGTTGAAATTTTTAAGACAAAAGTTTCATTTTAAATTAACAAATCAAGACTTTTTAGTAGATATTTTAATTAAGCACCCTTTTGTGATATTAGTTGTATGTGTGAAAGGATGAATGCTTGAAATTAATATAGAAAATACTGTATATATTTATCATATTTAATGCAATTTACACCTGCATTATTAAAGCAAATCAAAATGGTTACATGTTTCCATTCTTCCTATAGATATAATCTCGCTATCCTATAGTAATACAGTTCATTAAAAGTGGTCAATTAATAACTAAGATACCACCCCCTCCTTTATGGTTTTAAGCAATAGTAAAAATCAATTGTTTATTCCGTCCAATAACTAAATTACATTAGAATGCGGCTCACTGAGAAACAGCGCATAGAGGTTTTGATAATGATGGGCTACGGTGATAGAATTAGAACAGAGCAAGAAGTTTGTGAGTTATTTAATAAAAAATACCCCAATCGTCGGCCAATATCACAATCAACGGCAAGAAAAATTGAGCACAAATTTAGGCAATTCGATCATGTAAGAGATGTCCCTAGATGTGGTCGTTCTCAAGTTGATGAAAATCAACAATTAGAAGTCTTACTGGCGGTTCAAGATAATCAGCATGTGGTATCTAGGCAGATAGCAAGGGACGTGGATATTGGAAAAATAACTGTTCTTAAAATACTGCATACAAATAAATACCATCCTTATAAAATGCAAGTTCTCCAAGAACTTTTTGAAGGAGATTTGAGAGGCGCCTTGAATTTTGTGAGCGGTTACAGGATATGTTTGTTGGATGTGTTTCGAGAATCCAAATTTTGTAAAAAATATATTTTTTTCCGATGAAGCCACTTTTTGCTTAAATGGTGAGGTAAATACCCAAAATCCTCGATATTGATCCGATGACGATGTAAATCCATACTGGATGAGAGAAGGACATACACAATTTAATCAAAAAATCAATGTGTAGGCTAGCGTTGTTGATGACACTATTATAGGGCCATTCTTTTTGATGAAAATTTAACAGGCGCGAGATACTTGAGTTTTTTAGAAGAATATCTTGTTCCAGCTCTAGCCACCCTTTTTCCTGAGTTAGAAAGTCCCGATTTGCCACATAATAATATCTGGTTGCAACAAGATGGTGCTCCCCCACATTTCGCTGTGGGAGTTCGTACTTATTTGGACGATATTTTCCAAACAGCTGGATTGGAAGAGGTGGTTTTATTGAGTGGCCGCCAAGGTCATCCGATTTAACACCACTCGACTTTTTTATGGGGAGACCTTAAGGGAAAAGTATTCAAAGGCCAACCTGCAAATTCAGACGATTTAAAACATCGCATCCGGCAAGAAATTCGGCAAATTACACCCCAAATGGTTCGAAATGTTCGGCAAGAATTTGTAGATCGGTTAGGCTATTGTCAGTTGACCAACGGAAGACACTTCGAACATTTACTTAAGAAAAATTATTTTTAATTTCACCAATTTTTTTTTTTCTATAAATAAAATATTTTTAAAATAATTTTATTCTTTGTTTTCTTCATGACTTTATTCCAGTTTTCAAATTTTGAATGAGAATAACTCCAAAACGCTTGGACTTACGTATAGCACATGCTACATGAAAAATGTTTAGAATTTTCCGAAGAATCCGTATATGCAATAATATACAGGGGGCTCCATTTAATAAAAAAATATTTTTTTCTGTCACTTTTATTTGGAACACCCTGTATGTCTACATTTTATGTCAGAATATGCGCGATTGAAAAACAAAATCGGCGGGTCCGGGCGATTTCTAAAAAAAAATGTGGATTACGAGATAATAAATTTATTCCCTACTTTACGACCACCCTGTATGCCATATATGCAAAGTGCGCATTTTACGTCTAGAAGAACAAACCGTTGACCCGTAGCGATTTTTCATGCCATTCTAAATATCGCAGGTGTCAATTCTCATATTATCTACCAATTGTCCAAAGGTGGTGAATAAATTTCGCGATATGACTTTATCAAGCAACTTGGGGTGCAATTAATTGATGAGCACCTGCGTTCTAGAATGGTCAACTCTAAGGTGCCGTTGAAAATCTACAGACTAATAGCTGATATTTTACAAATCACAATTCCAGTTGAGGAGGTAGCTACAAAACCTGGAATAAAGAGCAAACGAAAAAGATGTGGCATTTGTCTCCCTAAAAAGGATAAGAAGACAGGTATTAGTTGTGATCATTAACAATGTCTATTTTCCAAGACTTTATAAATTGACACTCTATCCGATAATTATAAGGCACATGTCCTTTAGTTATGAGCCTTGGTCACTATTTATAATAAAGAGTTATGTTGTGTTTTATAGCATTGGTTATTTAATTGTGGCAATTATTTAAGTAAGCGCTTTAACGGCAGACTAGTTTAACTTGATTTCACTCAGAGATTTAATTCACTTTAACAACGTGACAGAGCTACCTTTAAGATTTATTTAACGGCAGTTAAGTTGCGGCAGATTTATTTTAGCTTCGACTTTCTTACTTTAGGGCCGTCCGCGTCGTAAGATAATGCATATGGGCACTGAATCAGAAATTTATGTTTTGTGGACTTAATCCAGATATGGCATTCGCTGAGTTGGGCTTGGCTATCAGAGTGACGTTCAGGTTACATAGGACATCAAGAGGGATCTCCGAAAGTTAATGCATATGGGCACTGGATGAACAGACTTGGTGTGAATCAAAGTCTGCCGGACTAATAACACACGTGAGAATTTATATCCTAAAATTTGCTTGCCGTAACAAGTTAAGGCTCATTATCGCTCACGGTTTATACAGTTTTCTTGTGGGTAATTTTACACCAGAAAGAGTCAGGTCCAGGACAAATCTGGACATTCGCCAAACCCTTCTTTGGTTTTGGATAGTTGTAATTCCATCCTAAGCCACGAAGGGAACGGAGGGACGCCCGACAAGGACAGGAGGCTGGACCTTCCGCCGAAACAACTCGCGGGGAAGCTGAAGGCAGGGTTGATCCTGCCATTACAGTAGCCTTCAAACCTAAGATTGAGTTGGCCGAAGCAACAGCCTCAACATCGAGTGGCAGAGGGGGAACCAAAAATGTCGCACCTCGACCAGGCCCCCTGAAGGGGGAAGGAAAATCCTTCCCTGGCAAGGGGACTAAAAAGCCGAAAAACCAAGGAGGTGCCCTCTCGGACAAGCAGACTGGGAAAAATGGTGGAAAATAAGATCAAAAAACTCTTAATGAAGTACGGGTAAATATCGCTCTTCTCTAGGAACCCTGGTTAGCAAATACAGGCCAACTACGAGACCTAGGTAAAACATCATGTAAGATAATTGGCTCTGGAAATAGATCTAGAGCATGTATCTTATTCAAGGGCAACATGAAATTTTTGAAAATTTCAGATTATTGTTCGCGAGATATGACTACAGTGCTTGACAAAATACCCACGAGCCAAGGCACGACGGATATTGTAACCTCTGCCTATTTTTCTAGGGATGCTGAAGCAAACCAACCTCCTCCAACTGAAGTGCGGAACTTGATTGCCGTCGGAGGAAGAACACCAATCTAACAGTTGGATGTGGTGTCCCTTCTGCACACTTTGTGGTAGACACAACCAGAGAGGTATCATTATACAATTATATACTAGGGAAGGGGCTGGTTGTTAATAACATGGGCTCTGAACCAACCTTTGTAACTGACAATAGGCAGGAGGTATTATCACTGTTCTAACGATCAGTGATAATCTCTTATTCATACGAATTCACAGAGCCCTCGTTTTCTGATCATAGACATATTGTCTTCAATCTGAAAACAAATGAAAGACCCATCATTTAATACCGGGATTATACGTGCACTGATTGGGCTGGATTTAATCTTACCGTTCAGGAGCAGATGCGGACGTCTATTGTAAAGATATCGAATCGTGATGAGATTGAGCTGGCCTCAAAGAAACAGAGGTCAGCCATAAATATGGCTTATCACGAAAACTGTCACTAACCCAAACTAAAAGGGATAACAGAGGAACCACTTGGTGGAACAACTCCCTGGAAAACCAAAGGAAGGAGGTTCGTAAAGTCTTTAATCGAGCCAAATACAGCGATTTATGGGATCAATATAGAACTGCTTTATCGAACTACAATAAAGCTATCAGAGATGCAAAGAGGAAGTTATGGGAAACCTTCTGTCAGAGCATAAAAGATGCACCTGGCAGTGCTACGATTTATAGAATTCCCTCTAGACAACCCGTTTAGGAGTTAGGATCGCTAAAGCATCCTGACAGATCCATTACGGAATCTAGTACAGAAACTTTAGAGGTTCTGGCTAAGACTCACACGTCCCACTATGTCGGATTTTGCATAATGATGGAAATTCTTAAATGATAGTTATAGAAAGCTAAACGATTTCATGAAAACGATCGAGCCTCTGGTCTAGTTGAAACCACAGATGTGAGTAAAAATAGACCAAGGGTCGCAGTGTGCCCACTCACGTGTACGAAATACGACTGGTAGGAAATTAAAGTGGTACAAAGCTATTCTCTACGAAAAGAGAGAGTGAGCGATTGAGTGCATCCAACTAAAGACCGCCTTTCAGCGAGACCTACTGGAAGATATTTATTTTTCTTTAAAAAATAGGTGATTCTCATGATTCAAATATTTAATGTTGTAACTTAAGCTTTAATTAATTTGGGTGCGTCTGGATTAGTAAATAATATTTAACGTTACTCAGATCACTATAAAATATGCGACTATTTGATAGTTTATGGACAACAATACTGGAGTGATGCCACTATGTGAAATCTGTTTGAAGCCTTTTATTTAAATTACATTATTCTGTGAGAAATGTGTTCATATCAAAAATCAGACATACAATCTGTAAGAAAAGTTTGATTATAAGTAAATTTAAGGAATTGTTATCAAAACAGAAATATTTGAGTTTAGAGAAGTAAACAAAGGAAAGTTTCCTGCAGGTATTAATCGCCCGCATTAAATATCATGTGTTAATTTCTAAACAATTACGTTGGCAATTAAATGTTTATTTTTATCTAAAACTGAATGTATTATAAGAAAAATCTTAAGTATCGTTTGTTTTAGGTAGTAGAATTTCAATGCCTCTTTTATAGGCAACTGGATATATTATGTTATCCTCATTCCTCAATATAAAAACCGAGTATAAGGACTAAAGTAATATCTATATGTGCACAGCATACCGACCATTCTAAATGAAATAAGAGAAGACATTCAAGAAAGAAAATTTGTACCTCAATGTCTGCAAAACCTTCAAACTATATACAGGGTCATCCAACGAGGACATTTAAAATAGCCGTCTTGTATATTTCTTCCATAAAATCTGAAAGAACACTTAAGAAAATTAATTTATTTAAAACAAAAAAGATACTACATAAAACTAACATTATTTATTGTTTCATTTTTGAAAGCGTCTCATTTTTTTAAAAAGGAATTCGTATATTATTATATTTTTAGTAACAACAGAATCAATTTTCTACATCTGAGAAATTTGCGATTTTAATTAGCGAACAGAGAAGGGTAAAAATAAATACCTGCATGCCAAAACACAAATGTTCTGTTAAAGTCTAGCGTTAGTGTTGTTTAAAATGAAATATTCTCTGGATGAAATATTTCAAATCATAAAATTGTTTTACATAAGTGGTGCGAATGTAAATATTATATTGTATGTAATAATTGTTGAAATAACAAATAGCCATTTTATTATTTAAGTTATTATCTACGTAGATATCACACTTCATTATTTATCACAATTGGTATAACTATTAACTGAAACATAATCGAACGACTTCAACAAAATAAATAAAAGCTTTTATAAATAAACATTCCAATTTTAGTAGTTCACTATTCAAAAATGATGTATTCTTTACATTCAAATTATTTGAAAGGGGGCCAAAACACAACTAAATTATGCGGTATCCTTTATATTTTTTTGGAAAAAATTTAAAAAATCTACGTACAAGAATATTTAAGCAAAAGTTAACAGGTCTGATATTATTTATTCTTAAAGATTGGAGTTCATCGTAGGTAAGTCGGTGTTAATATTAAGGTAGACAATAACAATTCAATTAATCAAAAATTTATAATTTTATGTTTATTCAAAATGAGCTATTCTATTAATGAGAGTTACAAAATGATAAAATTAGATTTAAAACATAACAGTAATGTGAAGACAGTATAAAAGAGGGAATAAGACCTCCATTATTAAATACCATCATAAAAACAATTTCAAGAAAGAGGAATTATAACCAATAAAAAATACAAAGAAATGAAGACAGGGACCTAGCAATTTTGCTAATTTTATAGAGATTTGTGTGGTATCTCAGATGCGAATAAGGCAATAAAATGTTGACATAGTTAAGAGGTCAAAGAACATTAAAGTATTTTAGCATAGAATATACAAAATTATGCCCGTTCAAAACTTTTTATTTCTGATCAAAACGAAAGGAGATATAATTATGTCATAAATAATAACGAAATAATGCAGAAATATAATTTGTTTGGACAGACAAAGCAATTTTCTCAACTGCGGGAATATTTAATAGACGAAATGTGCATGTTTGGTCGGATGAAAATCGACTTCCAGGGGCGTAATTCAATTAGGATTTTGGGGTCTTTTACAAGCTAAAATTTTAGAACCACTGTTTTTTTGGGGAGCACAATCTTAAATTTTTAGAAAATGAAATCGAAGATATTTTCGACTAACTGCCCCTTGAAGAACGTCGAGTATTATATGGAGCCCCTCCCCACAATATAGCTGAAGTTCAAAATTTATTAAACCATCATTATAACAAATGGATCGTTAGATATGGAAAATTTAAAATATTAAAGCTATTGAAAGGAAGGAGAAAAATGAAATAAGAAATCTGAACAAAAATGATGCTAGCAGTATTATAGATACCCTTTAGAGGCAGAAAAGAACTTATTAAAAGTGTAAAGAATTGCATGGTAGACATGTTGAAAATAGCTTTTCCTATTTATTTGGCAATATTAACTTATGTTTTTAAGTTGTAATCCATTTTTTACTGCTTATAATCACTTGTTATTACTTCCAAATATTATTAAAAAAAATCTACACTTCTTACTTAATAGAATAACTCATTTTGCATAAAAATAAAATTATAAATTCACGGTGACTAAAGTATTATTATCTGACAAATTGTTGCCTGTTACTCCACTTCATTTGTACGTAACATACATTATTAGTTACAAAACTCGAATTTAATAATAAACGCTGGATCGACATGGTTCTGTAGACTGGCGGCTAGCGCCACGGATTCCAATTTGGCTTTCATATTGCTAGGCATTATTAGGCTTTGCATCGCCCTCCGCTCGCTACGGGGGCTCAATTATCAAGAACTAACCAAGTGCTAACCAAAACTAACCCACGGCTAATCCAAAACTAAGAAAAAAAGGTAAATTAATAAAAACAATAAACAAAACATCTGTCGCGACCGACGGGATCGAACCCGCTGCGCAGGAATGACAGGCAAGCACTCTGCCTACTACAGCACCGAGGCGTTTTAAAAGCTTTGCTAGATTGTTAGAACGTAGACACATACCCTACTTGGTATCGTACTCAACACGGAAACGGGAATACGCACACAGGATTGTACTTACGACAAACCCGTGCCCAGTAGACGTGAAATCGACACGGTTCTGTAGTGTTGAAATAAGCCACAAATCCATGTTGAATTTGCGTACTACTTGATTACGTACTCAACACGGAAACGGGAATACGCGTCGTGGTGAGCAAAATTTTGGCTGCTAATAATACGGGTAACAAAGGAATGACAGATCGTTTCTATGGTTGTTTATTTACCACATGACGTAGACACTAGACACATCTGAATATCATACCTTGTCCCTACTGTACCAAGACCAATTGTGAATATCAATATTCTCAAAATTTTATGTGAATTGTGGTAATGTAATAATATACAAGGTATTTTGTATACTGCGTACTTTTTCAAACATATTTTTTTTGTGGCTCTTCAGATGTTTACATTATCCGTGAAAATCTAGTTCCGCACCCAAGGGGCAATTTATAACTAAATCCCATGAACGCTAGCCATGCATTGTTACTGTAATTATATGTCAATTTATTGATGACATTCTGCATAGTTTACAATGCAAGAGGGACTATATTATAGCTTGAAATGTGCATTTGGTTTAGAGGTAAATTGGTTCATAACATTTTGCGTATTTATAACTTATAATTATGTAGCTATACGTCAGATGAAATTTTCTTATACCGTTTATATGGATTAGAAGTAGTGCAGCTGGGCATTAGAGCGATTTTGCAAAGTAAAAGATGATAAATAAAGAGTGAAGGCTGTGTGCATGTACGAAATGTACTAAATGAAACACTTTTTGTATTCCATGCATAAAATTTAATCCAAGAGGACATCTAAACTAGCGTAACAGAGCGCTTTCGGCTGGAGCCATTATCAGTGTTACCTGGAAAGTGAGTAAAAGAACCACCCATTAGTAGAAAATAGTAAATGCTGTGGATTTTGGGTTGAGAAATGAAAATTGCAAATAGAATTGTAATGTAAACTATGGCAAGAATAAAATTGAAATTTGATTTTTAGATTTGAATTTTTGAATTCTGAATTTATAAGGATAAAAAAGATGTTAATTAAAACTGTAAATTAAGGGTGATGAATTTTTTGTGTGTGTGTGATTTTTTCTTATGTTATTAAGCAAAATAAATAGAAAATGGTGGAAGTTTTTTCACTCACTTGTCAGTAGAACAAAATGACATATCACGAAGAGGCACAAAACTACATCAGACGATAAGGGTCATATCAAAATTTAACTTACACGTTACATTTTTTGAAAGGTTCACATAATTAAACAATTAACAAAAGAACAGACTGACGTGGGGACCACGTTTAAATGGAACGACAAACATGTTTCCGTTGACAAATTTGACAAGTAAACCGATGACCGCTGACGCAGAAAGAAATACGTCAAGAAATGGCGGTAGTTTTAAATTTAAAAAACAAGTAATGTATGAGAGATGAATAAAAGTGTTAAATATCTGATTTTACAAATTATACTTAAATTATAGAAAAAATGCCACTGTGCCAGACGAGACCCAACAAATTGAGTTGATCAATGTTAAAAGCCAGACGAGACCCAACAAATTAATTTGATCAATGTTAAAAGGTCTGAAACAGACAAGACTTAATTGAAAAGTTTTTTTTATTTAAATTGGTTGATCAAGTAGGTGTAAAAATTTTGAGAAGTGAAAAAGTACTTAATTAAGTGGGCTGCTAATGATATACTTGAGAGAGGATATTAACCTTAGTTAACCCAACTCGAAGAATTGAAAAATGAATAGCTTAACTAATTAAGAGGAGAAATTAGCCTGGGCTAACTCAACTCGGAGAATTGAAAGAGGTAAAACCAGAAAGAGCTTAACTAATTAAGAGAACCGATTAGCTTGGGTTAACTCCACTCCCAGAATTGAAAAAAGGAGAAAGACATAGAAGAATTAAGAGAAGAGATAGGCCTGGGCTAACTCCACTCGAAGAATTGAAAGAGGAAGAACCATAAAAGCTTAACTAATTAAGAGAAAAGAATAGCCTGGGCTAACTCTACTCAAGGAAATGGAAAAAGAACGAAAAGGAAGAGCTTAACTAATTAAGAGAAGAAATTAACCTGGGCTAACTCCACTCGAAGAGTTGAAAGAGGAAGAATCAGAAAAAAAACTTAACCAATTAAGAGAAGAGATTAGCCTGGGCTGTCTCTACTCAAGAAAATGAAAAAAGAAAGAAAAGAAAAACTTAACTAATTAGGAGAAGAGACTAGCTTGAGCTGCCTCAACTGGGTAAAAATAAATTAAATTCTCTTATTCTATAAGTATTAAAAAGGTTTTTTTTTTGAATGAAAGGAAAGTACTTATTTAAGTAAAATCAGTTTAGACTGTGTAGACAGAAGAACTTCAATCAAGAAGTCGCCTGCGTAATGGTATGTAAGATCTGTTAAGATTGACTTGAGTATTGAGGCAATGATTGTTTGTAATCAGCTCGCTGTTGATCTCGATGTCTTTCAGAAAATCTAACCTATAAAAGTTTTTTGATGAGACGTTATGAAGAATTTTAGCGTTAGAGTGAGGGCTGAAACTGTGGTTATGATCACGCAAATGTTCACCAAAAGCAGAGTTCCTATTCCTATTTAAATGTTCACTAATGCGAACTCTGAGGGGTCTACATGTTCTACCTATGTATGTACTATCGCAAGATTTGCAAGACAGTTTATAAATTCCACTTTTTAAGAGAGTGTCAATTTTATCCTGTGTATTATTTAAAAAAGTTTGTAATATATTTTTATTTTTACAAGAAATTAGAGAATTACTGACATAATGGCGAATGGTTGCAGATATTTGGCTGTTAGTCTGAGTGTTAAGAAAAGTAATGGAAAAGTATTTTTTAAATTAATTATCTAAAAGACTGTTAGAAAGTTCCCTTCTAAGTTTCTTAATTTTTGTTTTATTAATTAATTAACTTATCAACAAGACTGGGATCAAATTGATTATTAAAGGCGATCTCTTTGGTTATATTGACTTCTTTATTATATTCAATTGTAGACAGTGGTACATTAAGTAACCTATTGGCGTAGCGATGAAAGGCTGCCATTTTAGATGGTGGGATTGATACGAAATAGTGTGATCGGTCTGAGTAGGTTTCCTATAAATTGAAAAATCAAGACCGTCCAAAGTTCTGCGAACAGTGATGTCCAGAAAATTAAGTTTTTTATTAACCTCAAGTTCGAATGTAAACATGATGCTAGGATGAATAGTATTCAACTTGTTTAAAAGAGCATTGGCTCCATGTTCATCGCAGTCCAAGAAGCAAATGCAGTCGTCCACATAACGAAACCAATGTAAAATTTTCCTATTGTCGGGAGTGACTATACAGGGTGGCCCATTAGTGTGACAAAGTCCAATATCTCCCTTATTTACAGAGATACAAAAAAAAGTTAAATACAAAAGTTGTAGGATATGTCGTGGTCGATAGTGTAAAAATATTTTCAATTATACAGGGTGCTTCGTAAAAGCCTGGTATTTGTTTTTTTACTTTTTTTAAATGGAACGCCCTGTATATTATTGCACATTTAGATTCTACATAAAATTCTAGATATATTTCATGTATAATATCCTATACCTAAGTCTAACCGTTTTTGACAAATTTCAAATTTTATGTCAAAAATGACGTTTGCAGGGCAAAACATCATTGGCAATCTTTGCTAACCAAAGCCCTAATTAATTAATTGGGGTTAATTTCTTTGTAGAACAGGACCTACTTTAGTAGACTGTGTTGATATTTTTATAATAAGATAATACAGGGTGATCAAAAACGGTCAATAAAAAGTATATTAAAAAAAAACCTAAAAAGTTAATTTTTTTAAATGGAAACCTCCTATTTTTATTATTTTATCTTATTTAGCATTAAAAATAAAGGTGACTTTGTATAAGATTGTCTATTCGAAAAACTTGTAGTTTTTGAAATATTGGCCATTTACCATTTTTCTATTGTAAAAATGCTATACGGCTTTTAAGGGTTGTTGTTAGTTGGCCATGACGGCGTGGCGCGTCGAAAAAAAAACAATCGAGCACTACAGATGATGCCATCATTTCTTGTTATTTGATAATTTGTGTTTGTGTATTAGTGTATTTTATAGCAATTTCATTTAAAATTTAATCAGAATTTTAAATACTGAATTTTTCACAAGCCGAAATGGTCGATATGATCTGTGTTGTTTTGGGAACTAGTAACAAGAATGCGCTAGTAGCAAGAAGATTGTATCAACAACAGCTTCCCAAGAGACGGCAACCTGAAAGAAGGGCATTCGAGCGTTTTGAAAGAACTGGCAGCGTGACATATGAAAAGAATACTCGGGAAAAGCATGCACAAACTGAGAAAAATCAATTAAATGTACTATTAACAGTAACAGAAGACCCGCATATTGGACAGCGATCCCTTTCTCAGCAGTTTGGTGTTGAACGAAGTTCGGTTTAGCGAATACTGAAGTCTCAAAAAATGCACCCCTATCATATTCAAGTACTTCAGGGGTTGGTTCCCGAAGATTACCAAAGACGATTGGAGTTTTATTTGTGGGCTCAAAACAAAATAAATCAGAAAAGAAATTTTGCTCATTTGATCATATTCACAGATGAGGCCACTATTCACAGAAACGGATGTGTAAATAGACACTGAAAGTCCATATTTTGTAAGATGTACTTCCCAAACTAGATGGACCTTAAATGTTTGGGGAGGTGTTGTCGGTAACCATGTAATTGGACCATACTTCTTTGATCAAAGAGTAACAGGGGAAGTATACTTAGACTGTTTACATGACCATTTAGATAATTTATTGGCTCAAGTGCCAAATGAAACACAACAAGAAATGTGGTTTCTTCCTGATGGGGCCCCAGTCCATCATACAGGGAACATTTTTAAATGCAAGATATCCAAATCGTTGGATTGGCAGGAGAGTTTCTGTTTCATGGCCTGCTAGATCCCCAGATCTAACCAAAATGGACTTTAGCATATGGGGGTATATAAAAGAGCAAATATATAAAATATCGCACATGAAGATTAGAATTTGAAACTGTTTTCAAGATACCAGTGTTGAAATGTGTCGAAATTTAAGTAGCGAATTCGAGAGCCGTACTGCACTGCACTTCAAGAAGGGGGCGGACATTTCGAACAATTAATTAGGTAGTAAGTATTTGACGTTTATCTAGTATAATATTTTAAGGTGTATCTGTACAACTAGTTATAGTCGTAGCTGCATAATAGTTATAGTTTTCGATATATTATTAATTTAATATTAATATTAATAATTCATTTTCTATAATAACAGACCGGATTCGGTCTCCTGAGTCATTGTTTACATACTCTTGCTTAAACAGTTTATAATATTAACTATATAATCCAAAAAAAAATTATATTTAAGGAAAAATTAAGTTGAAGTGCACCGCCTGTGCGTTTTCTGTCAAAAATTCATAAATATAGCAGTGAGGGTTTCGAAAATTTCGGCCTGTGAAAAATGCATTATTTAAAATTCTGATTTCAGTTTTAAATGAAATTTCTAGAATATACACTAATACACAACACAAATTATCAAATAACAAGAAATGGTGGCATTATCTGTAGTGCTCGATTGTTTTTTTTTCGATGCGACACGCCGCCATGGCCAACTAACCACAAACCTTAAAAGCCGTATAGCATTTTTACAATAGAAAAATGTTAAATGGCCAATATTTCAAAAACTACAAGTTTTTCGAATAAACAATCTTATACAAAGTCACCTTTATTTTTAATGCTAAATAAGATAAAATTATAAAAATAGGAGGTTTCCATTTAAAAAAATTAACTTTTTAGGTTTTTTTGAATATACTTTTTATTGTCCGTTTTTGATCACCCTGTATCAATTTATTATAAAAATATCAACACAGTCTACTAAAGTAGGTCCTGTTCTACAAGGAAATTAACCCCAATTAAAGAATAAAGGCTTTGGTTAGCAAAGATTGCCAATGATGTTTTGGCCTGCAAACGTCATTTTTGACATAAAATTTGAAATTTGTCAAAAACGGTTAGACTTAGGTATATGATATTATACATGAAATATATCTAGAATTTTATGTAGAATCTAAATGTACAATAATATAAAGGGCATTCCATTTAAAAAAAGTAAAAAAACAAACACCAGGCTTTTACGAAGCACCCTGTATAATTGAAAATATTTTTACACTATGGACCACGACATATCCTACAACTTTTGTATTTAACTTTTTTTTGTATCTCTGTAAATAAGGGAGATACGGGACTTTGTCACACTAATGGGCCACCCTGTATGTAAATTTTATAAATTGTTCATAAAAACATCTGCTAAGAAAGGTGAAAGACAGCTGCACATTGCTAGGCCATCAGATTGTTTGTAATATTTATTGTTAAATTAAAAGAAATATTGACACAAGCAAAGGTTGAGAAGAGACAATAAATTAATTTTATGTTGATCATTGACGTCACATAGAGTAAGAAGATTTTCTTCAAAGGAAACATTGGAGTGTTTGATAAATCTAGTGACTTTTCTTATAAAGCTGTTAAAAGGGTTAACATGATTACAAACAACCATTGCCTCAATACTCAAGTCAATCTTAACAGATCTTACATACCGTTACACAGGCGACTTCTTGATTGAAGTTCCTCTGGTCTACACACTCTAAACTGATTTTACTTATGCAAGTAGGTACTTTCCTTTCATTCAAAAATAAAAAAACCTTTTCAATACTTATAGAATAAGAGAATTTATTTTATTTTTACCCAGTTGAGGCAGTTCAGGCTAGTCCCTTCTCCCAATTAGTTAAGCTCTTTCTTTTCTTTCTTTTTTCATTTTCTTGAGTAGAGATAGCCCAGGTTAATCTCTTCTCTTAATTAGCTAAGCGTTTTCTGGTTCTTTCTCTTTCAATTTTTCGAGTGGAGTTAGCCCAGGCTAATTTATTCTCTTAATTAGTTAAGCTCTTCCTTTCCTTTCTTTTTTCATTTCATTGAGTAGAGTTAGCACAGGCTTATCTCTTCTCTTAATTAGTTAAGCTCTTTCCTATTCTTTCTCCTTTTTTCAATTCTTGGAGTAGAGTTAGCCCAAGCTAATCTCTTCTCTTAATTAGTTAAGCTCTTTCTGGTTTTACCTCTTTCAATTCTCGGAGTTGAGTTAGTCCAGGCTGATTTCTTCTCTTAATTATTTTAGCTTTTCATGTTTCAATTCTTGGAGTTGAGTTAACTAAAGTTAATATCCTCTCTCAAGTATTTCATTAGCAGCCCACTTAATTAAGTACTTTTTCACTTCTCAAAATTGTTTTTTAAATTTAAAACTACCGCCATTTCTTGACGTATTTCTTGCTGCTTCGGCGGTCATCGGTTTACGTGTCAAACTTGTCAACGGAGACATGTTTGTTGTTCCATTAAAACGTGGTCCCCATGTCGCGTCGGTCTGTTCTTTTGTTAATTGTTTAATTATGTGAACCTTTCAAAAAATGTAACGTGTAAGTTAAATTTTGATGTGATCGTTATCGTCTGATGTAGTTTTGTGCCTCTTCGTGATATGTCTTTTTGTTCTACTGACAATTGAGTGACAAAACTTCCACCATTTTCTATTAATTTTGCTTAATAACATAAGAAAAAATCACACACACACAAAAAATTAAGCAGTCTTAATTTACAGTTTTAATTAACATCTTTTTTATCCTTATAAATTCAGAATTCAAAAATTCAAATTTAAAATTCAAATTTCAATTTTATTCTTGCTATAGTTTACATTACAAATTCTATTTGCAATTTTCATTTCTCAACCCAAAATCCACAGCATTTGCTGTTTTCTACTAATGGGTGGTGGTTCTTTTACTCACTTTCCAGGTAACACTGATGATGGCTCCGGCCGAAAGCGCTCTGTTACGCTAGTTTAGATGTCTTTTTGGATTAAATTTTATGCATGGACTACAAAAAGTGTTTCATTTAGTTAGTAAAAGATGCGAATTTGTCATGTTTCCTGGAAAAATTATTCTAAAATTTAAAATTTCTTACAAAGTGGTAACGTTGTTGAACTATTTAGAAAAAATATTGTTTTATATCGGCATTATTCTTAACTACTAAAGCTCTGTGGCGTGACCTCATTAACAGGAGGATCGAAAATAATTCGACGCTTTATTTGCGTACTACGATTTTCCTGATCATCTTAGAACACCTGTCGCATTTCAAAAATCTAACCATGTACCCTATTATGTTCCACATATAACATAATGTAAAGAAAAATATTTAGATATTTTGGCTCAAGTCTTGTTGTAACTGCATAACTTACCATATCTGGCATCTTCAAATAAAGCATAGGCGCTATAGAAGAACGCTCTGACAGTTGAAGAAGCAAATAACGTAAATTTTTGCAAAGTAGGTAAAATAAATGCCGTTTATATAGCACCACCAGATCCCGCTACTGTTGCGGATGAGTATTCCGAAAACGAGGACCAGGGCGAAAATGTTGATAATTTGAGCAGGCGTCAGTTACTGGCTTATGCAGAAGTACGAACTTCTAGAGAAATTACACTGGAAAAGAAAATTTTTGGATGAGACACAGTCGCAAGAATCTAATGGAGAGTTGTTAAAATATGATGTTTCTTCATTGGGATTGGATTTCAGGAAATGTGTCCGATAAAGAAAAACCACTTCCTGAAGCAGATTATTCTTCGTTTCGAAACAAATGAAGTGTTCTTACATAAGTAAATAATCTAGCAGAAGAAAGAAATAAAACCTTGCTTTCTTCAAAAACCAACTCGATCCAGGAGTGTTGCCAGAGGAAACGAAGTATGTTGAACAATATAGGATCCAAATAAGGAATAAGAAATGGTATTGGGCGTTGCTTACATGGCTACTTGATATTTCAATCACTCATGCGCGGTGTTTATATCCAAAATATAATAATTATTCTCAAATCAGCCAAATAGATTTTAGACCGGCCATTGTGCAAATTTATTTTAAAAAATATGGATCAACTACCAAAGGCAGTGGCAGCATTTCATAGCTATTTTCTAATTCAAAAGGGTGATTGACGGATTTAGATATAGCAGGATAGATCACCTTGTTGAAAAAATTCCAAACGACAAGAGAAGGTGTTGTGCAGCATCCAATGCAGCAATGTGATGTAGGCCTGTGACTTGCTTTGTTTCCTATCATATACAAAATATCTAAACAAAATGTTAACCAGTTTTTTATTTATTTTTTGTATGATTTTCAATAAAACATTTTGTTTTTGAATATACATATTTTGCTCCCAGTAGTTCCTAGTGCTACATATTTATGTAACACCTTATCCTGAAGGATCTAAAAATATAGTTGCACAAATTAATATTTTTTTACAAAATCTAACAATAATTTAAACAAAAAAAATTCTAAAATTGCACATAAAATCGGAAAAAAAATAATGTGAGTTCATTAATGGGTTAAATAAGCTAACAGCAAACATTTAAATTGCAGCCTTTACTTTTAAGCGTCAAAGAGAAGAAATATTTATTTGCAAAATGTTCTGAAGGAGATTGCATTTCTTAATCTTGTTACGTTATAAATTCATCGAACGTAACTTGCCCCTGAGTTTTAAACGCAGCATATAAATTCGGATGCAACAGGTGCCCTTGTCACAGAATAATATTCTGTGCCCTTGATTATATTAAAGTCGTAATGAAGATCACCCGAAACAATTCCTCTCGCAAATAAAGAAATTAGAAAATAATTTGTTGCTCACTCAGGGAAAATTGCTAGACCGCTTTTTTTATAAATTTCGTGTTTGTACTGTTGAATTTAAATACCTACGGTTTTAGTTAATGTATAATTAAAACTGGGATGCGGAAACATTTTCCACGAAGTTAAAATTGTTTGAGTTAGTTAGGAAAAGAATTCGGGGGAACTCCTACAACTTACAGGTTAACGTTAGAAAATTATTGGGTTGTTCTTGGAGAAAAATGATACATTAGAAAAAGCTGCAATGTAAGAAAATTGATGTATGGGCTTTAACCAAAATTATGTTGTGAAATGGTAGAACAGAAAAATTAAGTGTTGCCGAGCATGCTTTTGAAAATAATCATGGAAGAAAAGTTACGAAATTTAAAATAAATCCCTAGTATATATCTTACAGGAGATTGCTAGGCTCATATGAAAATAGAAATTATTAAATGTATAAATAGTTCAAATAGAGGTGAAGCCTATTCTATTGACTGATCGAATGAATCTAATAGGGTTCCAGGATTGATTTTTTGGTTCCGCTTGATTACGCAAATAGTTAGTATAAATAGAGTAAGGTGGATTCCAAGTTTAGTTTTTAAATCTCCTGGGGATGCCAACATGCTTAGCGAAACGCGCGTTTGGCACAAAAATTCTGCTTTGCATTTTGTCCAAGGGTCCAGATCTCTAATTAGTCATTAAAACAAGACTTGTAAAAAAATACAATTTAATAGTAAATCTCGAAAAATACCGATTTCTATGTTACAAAATAACTGAACTCAAAATACGATGATATTCACAAATATTCTGCTTCAAGGACAACTAACGACGGGAAACGATTAGTTAGATTCTACAATTATTACGGTGGATTCAATGCTGTGAAGTTCGCATTAATAGCACAACCACAAGATAAACTTTCTAGGAAAAACGTTGAATTTATTAGGTCAGCAAATGATCAAAATTCGTTTAATTCTCAAAAAAGATGAGTGTGCTTGTTGACTGCACACCAGAAGTGAAACTTGATCCGCATAGCACAGAAACGGAGATTAGCCTACAGACCTGCACAGTGTATTAAGTACATGACGCAAAACCAATAACACCTCTACAAAAAGACGAACTGCTTACAAAATTTTAGCTCGTGACGTATTGCATTTGGGCCACTGCTATTTGGAGCGAAGAAAACATATTTCCGTAAGGTGTTCTTTCCTCTTTCTATAATGTGGTAATTTGTAATTTATCCATTTAATTATCTAATACTACTACCCTGTTCGTGCACTTTCCTAAAATAATGGGAACAAGTAAATAAGTGCCTACGTTTTAGATTTCGTGGATTATTACTAACAATCTCTCTAAATACATACATTCGTACATATGTATTAGATATATTATTCTCATATATACCTATAAAATATACACAGATACCTTGCCTTTACATACATATTTAAAATTATACGCGCCAGTTACTACTATCGAAGCTCTACTATAATTTTAATATAGAGTTGGCAACAGCGTAGACCAAAACTAGCGCGATTAATTTACCAACCACCCGCAGTTTAATGGCTTACGAATCGAAAATGTGACTTATTATTGTTGTCTTCTTGCATTTTTTGTAAACTCGGAACATTTTCTGTGGTAAAAGTGTTGAAAGTTGTGTCTAATATTTAGTTGTGCATTTAGGCATACAATTTATATTGTTAATTGTATTTTTAAATATGTAAAACTGTGTTTCGAAGTGATAAAGACTTGTTGCTATAGTTCATTGTGAACGTGATATTTATAGTTTTTGTTCGTGCTTCATTGAATATTTTTTCCGGTAATTTTTTGCTAACTTATTGTAAGTAATTATGCCTCAGAAATGCTGCATATCGGGTTGCAAGGGGAATTATAAGAATGGGCCTTAAGTTCATGTTTTCGGTTTTCCAAAGGATGTAAGTTTGCAACAAAAATGGCTAAAAGCTATCTCCCGAGATATATTTTAGCCGACAAAAAACACTAAAGTATGTGAAGCTCATTTTCCTGAAGGTAGTAAAATAAAAAATACAACATTTCAAGATTCAACTACAGCTAAGATTTTTACAATAGATTTAGTAAAATCACGGCTTAAAGAAGACAGTATACCATCTATTTTTTAATTACCCTAGTTATTTATCAAAAAATGTGAAAATACGGCCAAGTAAATATGAAATGCTCAAAAATATTGATGAGTTAATTTGTCAAAAGCCCTTGAAATAAGCAAAATTGAGTTTGAGGAGCACGAAAAAAGCATGCATTTTGATAATTTTGGGAAGTTTATTACCAAATTCTCTACATTTAAACTACCAAAAGATTGGTTTCCTGCCTAAAGTTTGTCTGAAGAATATGACGGCGTCCTGGGGTCACACGAGAGAAAATATTTTAAAACAGCTCTGAGATAAAAGATCAGAATTCTGAGAAAAAGTCAGGTCTGAGATAAAAGGTCAGAATTCTGAGATAAAAAGTCAGAATTCTGAGATGAAAAGTCAGAATTCTGAGATAAAAAGTCAGAATTCTGAGATAAATAGTAAGAATTCTGAGATAAAAAGTCAGAATTCTGAGATAAAAAGTCAGAATTCTGACATAAAGTCAGAATTCTGCGATAAAATTTTGAGTTTAAAAGATTACGTAAGAAATATCGTATTATCGATCCAGAATGCTAGTGTTAGCAATCGTAGTCGTATTGGAGCACATAAAATAAGGCTTAAAGTGTTGTTAGGTTTGGAGCAACCTTTAGTTGTAGGGAAATATGAAGCACTTACAATACTATTTATTTTTTATCTCAGAATTCTGACTTTTTATGTCAGAATTCTGACTTTTTACCTCAGAATTCAGACTTTTTATCTGAGAATTCTGACTTTTTATCTCAGAATTCTGACTTATTATCTCAGAATTCTGACTTATTATCTCAGAATTCTAACTTTTTTTTTTATCTCAGAGCTGTTTTAAAATATTTTCTCTTGTGTGACCCCAGCACGCCGTCGTAGAAGAAGGTTAAAGATTAACTATTTTTAAAATTGAATATACACCTGGCCCATGTGCTCATATTAGTTGAGCAATTGTTATTAATTATAACCTGAATATTGAAATTTTTTTACATAGCGAGTCAGTTTGTATTTCAATATCAAAATTTAAAACGCCGTTTATTTCACATAGTTTGGACGACATACAGTCAATATTTGAAGCCAAAGATGAGACTGTTATTCTGGCTGTTATTACTCTACCTTTAGAGGCTGATGATCACTCACATGATATCAAAGATGTATTGCCGTTAATTACATATTTAGGTGGTTATTGTTGCTATATTGCGCTAAAAAAACTAAAATGTGACAACTGTAAACAAAAAATTGATATTTGACGAGCAATTTATTGTTGAGGACAATTTTGATCTCATTAACAAATTAAATCATGGAGGACTTTTATATCCCGAAGGACAAGTTATAAATGTTGTATATGTGACTTACTTAATCCTTAATAGGTTAATAAATGAATTTGAGGATATTTCTAGAAACTTATAATAAAAGATCGTTCATGATTCATTTAATTTTGGAATATTGTATTGAACAAAAACATGTCTCACATTTTGAATAGAAGAGACGTTTTAGATATAATTCATAGAAGTATTTCGAATATCCTCTTAAAAATTATTGCCATTTAAAAAAAAGCAATAAAAATAAAACTCGATACATTAACGAAGTAAGCCATATAGGTAGGTACCTACGTATAAATGCATAAAATATATGAAATATTTTTTAAAACTAATATTTGTTTAAATGTATATTGTATTTTCATGGCTTGGGTTCTATAATATATATAGTTTTTATACCTAAACACTCACTTAAACACTATGTTAGGCTCGATGTTAGGTAAATGAAATTTGAAACTGCTTGACATGCATACCTACATTAACCTTTTAAGATCCTTTACGGACATACGCCACCATGCTATATTTGTCGCTTCGGATTGGTCGATTAACGACACTTTCACTTTAACTACGATAGAGTCAGTTTATTCTAGCAGGTCTATATGGTCTAGTCGTCAGATTCTGCGTTTGGAATGTGGACGGCTCTATTTTTTTAAGGTTATGTTTCTCCTTTTTGTAAATTTAAGTTAGTTTCAGTTAGCTTGGTCTGGTTGCGCCCCGGAGCGAGCAAAGCGAGCGGAGTGCCATCCATGGAGAGTTCACAGTATTCTAAAGTAACGTTAACCCACCAATCAGAAGCGACTTATATAGCATAGTGGCGTAGGACAGTAAAGGATCGTGTTACGCCTTACATTATACCTACTAAAATATATTTTTTATCGGAATTTTTTTTACTATTTTAAGTAATAATAAATAAGAGAAGGTGTGAAATAGTTCAGTATAGGCATAGCCTAAAGAAAACTACTTTAGGCTATGGTATAGGTATGTATTTATATGTCATAACATTTTTCACTAGTATAAAACAATTTATTATACATAAATACATATCCTGAATTTAGCGCAGGTGTAGGGAAGTGGGGAGCCTGCATTTAATGCTACACTTAGTATTAAACCAAAATTCAAACATAACTTTTGGGATTTATCAAGAAGTTTGTCATATAGCAAGCATTATTTAAAATAAGTTAATTATTAATAGCTTTCATAAATATTATTGTATATATCTCCTGATACGATTAAAGTTGCATGACCTACATCGACGACATCACACGACAATCACTAAAGCCTTGCTATTGAGTCCGTTTTGGCAAAACTCTCTTTGCTCATATTTTACAACATGTTTTCTGTTAAATAATAAAATATTATTCTTATTTTATACGAATTTGTTAACATTCATGCTAAAGCATAGTATGCAGTAAGCCCCGGTGCGCCCAGCACTTTTATTTCATGCAAATTCGGTAACACGAATAGTAGGCCATAGTACATAGTAAACTCTGTCTTGTTCAACGATCGATTCTTTTCAAAGAAAAGTAGGCGAGTTCGGCGTGAATGACGTAAAAGAAACGAAGATAAGGGATGGTTTTCCACTCTCTACTTTCAATCGCCTCGCGTCGGGTCACACGTTTGATAACGCATCACACATTTCATAACGCGTTTAACACCTTACTCTCCAGGTACAGCTCCTTCAAAAAGCTTTAACCAACCGACCAATTCTACAGCAGCCAGATTTTTCCAAGAAATTGGTCTCACCACATATGCTAGCAAAGAAGCGTGTAGAGCTGTAGTTTCTCAACTTTTGACTACTATTAATTCTTCACAATTTTTATTCGAGTTAAATTAAGCCTGAAAATGCAGAACTTCGCTTATTAAACACGATCCCGAACCGAAAACTAATCAGATAAGCATATTACCATAATTCTTTTAGTACCTTTTAAAACGACGATTAAATAGCATAATAAATTGCGATAATATGAACTCGTAAATTTTTAGACGATCATTTTCGCATGTGCTATAGGAGAAGTTTCATAATTAGGTACAAATTAGATTGCTAAGCCTTCTCGAATATTGTATATCTTAAAAATGTTTATGAACTTTTAATGGGCATTATATTATAAGTACAGAAAAAAGATTGTTGAACTGTCTTTAAATAAGCATAGAATATAATTTTTGTAAGAATTCAATAATTGTTTTGCCTCTCTGCGAAGAGCGCTTGTACTGAGTACTGGGCATAATATATAGGGAGTAATTTAAAGTTAGTAACGAAAAGTAATGTAGACAGAAATGTGTGGAGTTTTTCATAGTTTTATAATTTAACATGTTTTTTATTTAAAATCAAGTAGGTACCTACAATTATTATTAATTGGCTTTAAAATGGTTCTTAATTGTATTAAAGCTGTTATTTTATAAATACCGAATGAAGTAGATGATAATACTAAATTAGCAAATCTTCTTACTCTCACATAGACAGAGAGCTCGGGTGAAAAATACGTCCTCATAACCCATTAGTGCATAAAGTTTAGCAAGATTAAAAATAATGTTATTTTTATGAATTCTGACATATTTTATTACAACATAAAGGAAATGTATCAAAAATTTAGTTTTTCTTACAAAAAACAAAAAATACAGGTCATCCGATATATCGGATTGTATGCAAACTGACTAGATAAAGAAATTAAAATGTATGATAATTTTTGAAACAATGTTTTGGATGCAGTCCAACTTGGCATTTGGAGCAAATAAATTTGTTCTTACTCCCGCAATTTCTACACAATCTTTCAGTATTTACATAGTCTGGCCAGTGATCGCGACCATCGTAACGAACATCGTTCACTGAATTCTGTAGTAATTTTCCTTTCATCGGCTGAGTGCCGTGTGTTTTGATGAGACAGTTTGCTAGGTTTCTTCGAAAATGTATCAAATAATCACAATCTTTTTTTCTATAGGACATATACTTTTCACCTACAGCCGTGCATTGGTTACTGAAACATCCAGCAAGTAACAAAATATGGACTACCATATTCTGGTTCTTTATTTGGCTACCAGCTGGTCCATTTTGTCAACGGCGCCCTTGCCACTATTATATTTTTGGAATAGTAAAGGTTGAACTACAGCAATTTTTATTGTTGTGAATAGTGCCAGTCGCGCAGTAACCAAGTTGTGTCAAATGCCAGAAATGCCAGAAAATGTAGAAAAATAATTTAAATCCTTTAGTATGAGGTATTCTGGAAGTCGTTATCAGAGATAATACAGTATCACCTCCTTACCCAAAAACATTTTCCTTGTCGCTTCATACAAGTATATAATTGTTATATCGTGGTGAAATAGTCAAATACGTCACTTCCGGAAAAGTCGAGTTAATTTGGGGAATTTCATGAAATCATGAAATAACTAGGTTTTTTAAGAAGTGTGACGTATTTCACTGTGAGACTATGACACATAAATAAAAAGTGTCAATTTATCTTTGATAGCTCGCATTCGGAAAAAGTTGGCAATAAAGCATACAATCCGATATATCGGATTTCAATTTTAGGCTCACATATTTACATAATATTGTAAATTTATGAGCAGATTACTACTCGATCATGTCAGGTGGTTTACTACACATACAAATTTCACTAATTTTGAGGTCGACGTTGGCAAAAAATTAAAATAAAATCGAAAATAGTTGCCCTTGTCGTCTCGTTGAATAGAGCCATGGATCCATGTTGCTTTTAGTGCAGTTTTAACTTCTTTTAGGCATTTATCGCACCGTAACAATTAAATAAATAAGAAGTTTACACCTGAAACATGTCACTAACGCCTGTTACACAAGCCAGTTTAGGCTTATACAAAAGTAGGGTTACATAAATACGACATCCGATTTATCGGATCATATGCACTAATGGGATAAGGTAGAAAATATTAACTGTATTTATACGATTCGGCAATATTAATGTTGTATATAGATGCGCACCTGCCGTCCCTAACTGGACCCTTTAGTGGGGAGGCGTCGCGTCGTTTGAAAATGGCGAAAAAAAAACATGTATACCTCGTCATACGTACAAAGTGTTATTTTTGAAAATTGAGACCGGAAAATATCGAAAAATAACAACTCGCCGTGGCAGACGATTTTCATAAACGCCCTTTTCCAACAGACGCCGGCGCCGCCGAAATTCCTGACTAAAACCTCGTGATCGGTACAGAGTTGTTATTTGTCTTAAACTAAAGGTATTTTAGTATGAACTCTATAAACGTACTTAATTCTGCGACAGACGGACACCCAACGTCCGCAGACGCTTTTCAAAACATTCGTTGTATCTCGCTTCGAAGCGCAAACCACCACATGTTAGAACGAGATCGCTGCTGTGGGTAACTGTAATCTTGAAAATCATATAGTGTATTCTGATTTTAAAAGGTATTAAAATAGTTCGCTGTCATCTCCCACATACGAGTGATTCCAATAAAAAATACACAAAAAGGAAGAAACTAAACTCTTATCTATAAACGATATCAACCCCAAGAAATAAACAAATATCACTACTCAGAAAATATTTAGCTTAACACAGAAATATTAAAAATATATTAACACAGTTTTCGCTATTTAGGAAACTACGGAAGCTCTTATGTATTGTAGAGATTTTGAAACTAACGACAAATTTGTAATTTTTTCTGACTGTAAAAGCGCCTTATCAAAGATGTCTACAGTTTTGATAAATAATGAAGTTACGAATTATTTAATAAGTGATATTCTGAACATTTGTTGTTCTTTAAAATGCAAAAACAAGCTAATTAGGTTTGCATAGGTTAAAACGCATGTCAACATTATTGAAAATGATATTGTGGATAAGGCGGCGAGGGAGTCTACGATTGATGGAAATTTTATAGGTTTTAAGATTCCTTACACAGACTTTACCAGGTTCATAAACGAAAAGTTAGATTTTAATTGGCAAATGGGTTATAATGATTCAATAATGGGAACAAAATACAAAAACAATTTCCCCATATTGAAATCTAGTACTTGGTTTAAAAAAGAATGTAATAAAAAACTTATTAGTACTATTTCGCGACTTAGAACCTTTCATGCCTTGTATCCGAAACATATGAAGAAAATAGGAATTAAAGATGGTGAATTATGTGAATGCGGAGAAATAGGAAATCTTGACCATATTTTTTTAGAATGTAATAAATATGAAAGTCAAAGAATAACAATGTATAGCGGACTAAAAGCGATAGTCCAATTTCCAGTAAATTTTAACCACCTAGTATCTCTAAATGACATTTCGGTATAAAAGTTAATGTATTGCTTTACTAAGGAGGCTAAATTTTTGTTTTAGATAAAGGAAAATATTTGTAAATATATTTAAGTATATGTATGAAATGAGGAAAAGATAAATAAAAAAAAGAGAAAATTACAAAAAAGAGAAAAATAATAAAAAAATAAAAATAAAAAAAGACCAAAAAAAGCATAATAATAAGAAAAATCTGATATGATTTGAAATAATAAAATTAGATTTAAGTTACTAGTAAAAATGTAAGCTTTAGTAGAAATAAAGAGAGATGCTGGCTTTTTGGTTTGAACTAATGTCAAAACTCAAACACACACACACACACACACACACATACACATTGTCACGTAAGAAAAAATTGGAACTTAAGCTACGTAAATATCATCAGAGCCGTTTTGATTGTTCATCACTGGAAGAAAGAAAAGTGTCTTCATCATCTAATTTTGGACTTTCCTCAATCAGACAAATTGCCTCAAGTGATTCAAACCACTGAGAGTTGAGTATTTCTTCAATCAATCAATCAATCTCACTGGGTGTTGCTAAATGTTTCCCCGTGTACAGTAATTTTAACCTCTTTCATATTTCAGTAGGATTGTGCCTATTGCCATCAATAATTTCTTTAAAATATCGCTCTTTTTCAAGCTTTATTTGTTTCATTATGTAATTTCGTATCCTTTTATCCTCCTCCCAAAGTTCATAGTCGCGTTCTCCAATCGCACGAACATATAAATTATCCCTAGTTTGCATATTCTCCCTTACACTCTGTCATCCACGCCTTATTTAAATACTTTTGCTTAAAATCACTTACTTTTCTAGGACACGTACTATTTAATCTTTTCAATGTCACCCACAAAATTATCGGCAAGAGCATTCACATCCCCGCTAGCATTATTCCATGTGATATTAAGAAAATACTCATGTATATCATTCCTGTCATAATTTTTCATTGACCGGTAGTGCATTATGACATCAGTGTTCTCACTGGATTCTCGATCAGGATAAATGGACAAAACACAATGGTCGCTAATTTTTGGAGTCAGGTGGACCTTAAATGGAAGGTTTTTGTCATTGGTTATTACGTGGTCAATCAGGGTTTCGCTTCTATCAGTTATTCGTGTGGGAGTATCAACAATCTGGGTGAACCCATTTGAATAAACGTCAGATAATAATTTTTCACCAGAAAAAGATGATTTCATCAGGTCGAAGTTAAAATCTCTCATTATTATGTTGACACCCCCAAACGCACTTACCTCATCAATATAGTCTTTAAAAAAAGTCAACAAACCGAACATTCTCGATCTGGGGTGGATGGTATAAAACTATGAAAAGGTACTTAATTCTAGACATACAAACTTCAATAGATAATAACCACATGTAGTTGTCAATAGATTGAGCTGATTTTACTTTGTATTTAAGGTCATTTCTCACTAAAACCAAGACTCCTCCTGTTCTTCTATTGTTAGTCACACATTGCTCCAAACAATAACCGTCAATGTCCAATTCAACTTGTTCCACGTCTGCAGACGTATGAGTCTCGGACCAGAAAATCAATCTAGACCCCCAATTGTTTATCAGTGCCATTATATTGTCCTTATTGTTTAAGTATCCTTGGTAGTTGAAATACACAATATTTGATGTTAGAGCTTCATTGGTATTTAACTGCTATTGCAAAATATTTTTTCCTGATCTTTTCTATGCGTTTATAGGTCTTTATAGGTCTCTCGGTCTTGTGTGATCCCATACAGTGTGATCGGTTTTTAAATTCATCCTGTATTTTTCATTAGATGCCACACAGTTTGTGCATTTGGTTGGATTTAATGGGCATTTTTTCACGTCGCGTCATGATCTCCGGAACATTTAGCACATGTTCTTTTTATCTTTGCAATCTTTTTGCAAATGTCCATATTTATTACAGTTGTAACATCGAATTATTCCATAGTCGCTATAATGCCAACATCGATTCCATCCCAAATTAATTTTTTGCTTATTATTGAGCGAGTTATAGGTGTTAGAGTCAACCTCAAAAATTATATTGAGCTTTCTGTTTACCACCTGCAGTCTTCTTAGAATTTTCAATTTAAAACCAGTATTACTTTCTACGAGATCATTCTGTTTTATAACTCTCTCGATAATGTCGTAATCTGTACCACCAAATTCACCCTCATCAATTCCCACCACCTTGATGATTCTATGATCGTGTGTCCTTGGCCTATCAACCTTATAACCATCGCCAAGTTTCGTTTGAATTTTCGATTGGACTGTAACAATCTCTTTCTCATTACCACAGGTAAGTCCTCCATCCCTGGTTGTACGTCCCATTGAGACCCCAACACGTAGTTCTTCTGGTTTGACTCTGTCTTGCAAATCATTCTTAATTTACTTTACTTTCTGTTGACCCGTTTGTTTCACCAATAAGACCGAGCTGTTATTTGACTGATTTGCCGCAATTGAGGCATATGTTAACGGAGCCGAACAGACTGTACTATTGGTCGCCAGAGATTGTTTTATTTTAGCTATTTCCAACTTAAGATATTGATTATCAGCTAAAAGTTGATCAACTTTCTCATTTAGCTCAATTGTGTTTTTGAGCAACAAACCCAGAGTATGGCTTATTCCCTCAATGAGACTCTGATCCACGCAATCATCCACTCTACTCCGCTTTCTCGATCTTATAAATCCGTTATCTTCACTATGAGCATCAATGCACTGTTTGCATTTCCATGTTGCCTTTTTCATGTGAAATCCTCGGAAATCAACATTTTCACACTTGCCATGATAAAAAATTTTACACAACATACATTGAATAATACTCTTCACATCGTCAAATACTTTAACTTAGTTTCACCAAGATCATCTCCATCAGTGAATACCATTACTACAAACTCGTTGCCTTCCTTATCAGGCCGAGCACCAGGCACAATTATTTATATTATATACGGAGCAAAAAATTGGGTTTATTTCCTATTGTTCACACTTAGATTCAAATTTGCCACCAACTTGATTATGGATTAAGCACGTCCAACTTCACTACTACCTCAAAAATCGCGATTTTTTAACGACTTGCAATTTGCAAATATATGAAGCGGTATAAATTTACAAATCTACGTAAAATTATTTATCTGGTTACTGATGTACAGTACAGCTAAAGGAGCTGAACACTTTCTGCGCGGCTGGCGTTTTTTCTAATAGTACAAACGGCCTAACTTTACCCTTTCGTGAAAACGCCACTGTATAATCACGTCCTGTAAAGGAGTGAAATGCATGGAGAGCTTTAGACAAATCCGGGCCTAAAGAGTCTCCAATGAGTCTGTCTCTAAGATTATTTTTCGACAGAGTGCCACCTCCAACCAAACAAAATTTGTCTGCATTCCCCAAAATAATAATAAAAATATCTATATCCAATACTCTTACGACCACTCTCCTACCAGGCAGGCGAGCTAAATCGAAGACAATTCTACTGTCTGCCTCTTCGTGAGTACAAGCTAAATTTTCCTCAAAATCTTTGTAGACGCAACCATTGATGCTCTAGAACTTTTGGTATCTTCGGAATTAATATACAGAGTTTTGTTGTTAAAAGACGGAGAATAACAAGTGTCCTGCCAAATGCCGCAGAAAAAATCGCTAGGGCTGTGCCGAAATTGTCATCTCGCAATGCTTTTAACAAGTCTGATGACCTTTGTTGTTCTGGTCCCAAAATAATAAAATCGCAAGTTCTACTCCAAATTTGAGCCCGTTTTTTACGTTCAGAATCTTTGATAGATGGTGTCATAAATTATGAATTTGTCGAAAATAAGATCAATTCTGCTTCCCTTGTGTTTGCAAATCTTGCTCAATTTTCCGTATTGTCTAAAGCTCTCCCTGCATATCACTCCTTTACAGGACGTGATTATGCAGCGGCGTATTCACAAAAGGGTAAAGTTAGGCCGTTCGGTCTATTGGAAAAAACGCCAGCTGCAGAGAAAGTGTTCAGCTCCTTTGGCTGTACATCGGATATAACAGCAGAACAAATTTTAGGCACAGAAAAGTTTCTGTGTGAAATGTACGGGCAGAAAAGTTTTACGAACATAAATGAAGCCTTAAGATCGTACAAACTAAAAACATCCAGAAACCCTTTGGACTCTATTAAAAAGTTCGATGTAAGTCTATTGCTTCCATGTAGGGAGGAACTCTTGTGCGAAATTAAGAGAGTCAATCAAATTTGTGCCATATGGGCGTATGCAACTGAAAAGCAACCTATTTAACGATCCTACCAAACATGGATGGGTATTGATTGAAGAAACAGTCAACATTCAGTGGTTTGAAGATTCGCATATATCAGGCGGAATCACTTGTGGAAAGTTTTCTCACTGAGGAAAGTCCAAAATTAGATGATAAATACATTTTTCTTTCTTCAAGTGATGAAGACTCGTATCGGCTCTGATGAAATTTACGTAACCTAAATTCCAATTTTTCCTTATGTGACAATAGTTTCAGATTTAGAATTTAGCCAGTTGTTAAATAGTATATTATTTTATATGGAGGAAAAGTGATACTTTTCATGGCGCGCTCGTGTTTAACAGCCGAACGGAGTGAGGCTGGTAATAGAGAGCAAGCCATGAAAAGTAACTTTTCCTCCAAATAAAATATGCTGTTTTTTCTTCAAATGTCGACAAATTAATGCATAAACATCTCTTTTTAATAGTAATAATATCTAATTAAGATAGATGGGTTCGCAAGGCGGCTTAGACTACGGTCGTAGGTGGCCTTGCTTAGACCGGTGTCGGTCAATATAATGTAACATAAAGCTGTCAGTGGACACTGTCAACAATAATTATTTTTTAAGATTGCGTCTCCGATTGCGTTTTAATTCCGTATTGATAAGCAGTTATTGAGTAAGTTCGATTAAATAATAACCAATTTGTTCCTAAAGTAGTGATTTTTAGAAATGCAGTCACAAATTGAGTGATAAATACAAATTGTAGTTTACTAAATCTTGAGTTGATGACGCTTATTTTGTTGTCTGTTTGTATTGTATCTATGTTGCTATGACAACACTTTTACCTCCGCCGGCGGAAAAGTGAAAAGTAAAGCTCCGGCGGAGGAAAAACGAAACTTCACGGCCGCCTACACAGTCGAGTAATGACGGATTTACTGACGTTTGAAGAAAATAGTATATTATTTTATATGGAGGAAAAGTGATACTTTTCATGGCGCGCTCGTGTTTAACAGCCGAACGGAGTGAGGCTGGTAATAGAGAGCAAGCCATGAAAAGTAACTTTTCCTCCAAATAAAATATGCTGTTTTTTCTTCAAATGTCGACAAATTAATGCAAAAACATCTCTTTTTAATAGTAATAATATCTAATTATTATTAAAGATAAATGGGTTCGCAAGGCGGCTTAGACCACGGTCGTAGGTGGCCTTGCTTAGACCGGTGTCGGTGAATGTAACATAAAGCTGTCAGTGGACACTGTCAACAATAATTATTTTTTTAAGATTCGTCTCCGATTGCGTTTTAATTCCGTATTGATAAGCAGGTATTGAGTAAGTTCGATTAAATAATAACCAATTTGTTCCTAAATTAGTGATTTTTAGAAATGCAGTCACAAATTGAGTGATAAATACAAATTTTAGTTTAATACATCTTGACTTGTTGACGCTTATTTTGTTGTCTGTTTGTATTGTATCTATGTTGCTATGACAACACTTTTACCTCCGCCGGCGGAAAAGTGAAAAGTAAAGCTCCGGCGGAGGAAAAACGAAACTTCACGGCCGCCTACACAGTCGAGTAATGACGGATTTACTGACGTTTGAAGAAAAAATACATTTTAGTTGATGAACAGTGTCAAAAAAGTAAAATAATGTTCTTTATCGGGCAATAGGATGGGGGAACACTATACTGAGTTCATTCCATGGTGAAAAGTTACTCATTGCCTTGCTATTTATTGCATTATTGTCACAAACTGTACAAAATACTATGTAGCCAATTTCTACCAAATTTTCTATTATGGTCTTGATAAAAGTAAATAAGATTTCTGAGTCAAGTTTAGCTACAGACATGAATTACTTCTTTAAGGCTTGAACAAGGACTTGTGATCATAAATGCAACTGCAGATGATGCTAAAGTATTGCTGTTATTTACTGATGTTCCTACAGTGTTTCCTGCCTTATAATCCAAATAAGGGTCAATATGAATTTCATCAAAAAGTAATATAACATTTTTATCTTTATCACTCAAATATTGAAAAATGTTACGAGCATAGGTTAAAAAAATGCCTTCATCAATATGGGGATGTGTCAAAAATCTGTTACAAATAGATTTTACTGTGTTAGGATGAGGTAAAATAATAGGAGCATGATTACGCAAATATTTATAGGAATGAGGGCTTATAGTAAATAAAATTAAACATAAAACAATAGTGCTCGGTGTATACCGATATCTCTCTTTTGAGGTACTCAACAAAGTTAGCTGTTCTGAAATAAATTTTAGATTTTGTGTAAATTCATCGGAGCCTTTTAGGTATAAAAGAATATCCGTTATAAATTTTAATTTTTTTTTTGTTTTCTCGTCTTGGTCAGAGTCAGGTTGAAGTGAATTCATCTCGCTCTCGTTATTGGAAGTTTCACTAGTAATGGGGAGGTGATTATTAAAAGGAATTGATATCATATTATCAATTGCATCGATTAAACATTCTAACTCATCCAAACTGCCGGTTATAAATAGGGATTTTAAATTTATTATTGAAACAGAAATAGACTGGCTTATAAAAATGTTTCTAAATTTAAATTATTATTTATTACAATTGCCCAAGTTATTATAGGACCAGGAGTATACTCAAGCTTAAATAAAGTTATTTGATCTATAGCTTTTACTGAAAACCACACATCCTTAACAATAAAATTTGAAAATAGTTTTAAAAACTCCTCAACATTTTGAAAACATGTAACCTCTCTATGGATATTAAACTCCTCTTTACTTTGCTGTATTGCTTGCAACAATTGTAATTCCTCAAGTTCCTAATTTTTTTCGTCTTTACTTTTACGAACAAACACATTTTTTGTAAAATACTTGGGGCAGTTTGGAAAAATAGTGGTATGGCATTTTCCTTCAATCGAGGGTATTTTAAATGTACTGTAATGATTTTACCTGACTTTGGATCCAGTTGCGAATTAATCCAAACTATATTACCTGCAGAAAAATGTAACTTCACACACTTTAGTGATTTTATTGGGCACTAAATTGTCTCGCGGGATAGCTTGAAGCCATTTCTTTTGAAACACATCCCTTTTTGGAAAGCTAAAAACATGAACTTTAGGTCCTTTCGGGTAGTTTCCCCGACAGCCTGGTGTACAACATCTGGACGGCATTGTTCACATAAATTTAAACACACTAAAGTACTGATATTATAAAGAAATTAACAGAAAAATCAATCGAAATCGAATAGGACTTAAGAAACCGGTCGAACGTCGATCGAAAGTACGCCAACTGACAGGAGGCAGTGTTGCCAGATTTTTAAGAACCGTCTCGTCAACCTCGACAGCCCAAAATATTAAATCGTTTGGGTTGGTCGTTGCGCAATGGTAAAAAATAAATATTGTTACGAATTTGCAGAATTGACAATCAGGATTTGGTTCGTCTGGGTTGGTAGAGTTAGTTTCATACATTATTTGGAATGGAAACTATTTAATGTATATTTAGTTGGACTTTAAATTTTTACAGCATTTGTTGAACGACATTTGATATTATATTTTTAAATAGAACTAAATATTTATACATAATAATTAGGTTAGTGGTTAGCAATGTTTATTTTCTTAAAGGTTTTGATTCTATTATTGCTTCACTTTCCGGTTTTTATATATTTACTTTTCGAATTTTAAATATTTATTTATATTTAATATAACTATACTATAATATACCCTTTTACATTAAGTATCTAATATATTGTAAATTGTAATCCCGGAATCCAAGACAAATATTTTACGTTTGTTTGAAAAATAATTTGTGGTAAACTACAGTGAGAATTGTGATAAAGCGTCCAATCTGACAGCAATGTATACAGAATATATCGAAGATGGGAGATGGAAATTGACATTCCAGTTGCTCAGCGTGGCATTCAACGTTAAATACGGAAGTAGGCGCGATAAAATAATCAATACGTTTACTGGGCTGCTGTTGGGTCCTCTGAATGCTTTTCTTATGGCAAAAAAGCATTGACCTCTTAGGCTGACGTCAGTGCTAATTTTAATGTTAGCTGGTTGGCCTAGTTGTAGGAGTTATTGAGTTAATCCAGCAGTTGAAGTAGCTGAAAGATCTGACTCTTAGACTACTTCATAATACGAACCAATTGCTTCAATCTTACGTCATTTTTAACGAGATTATATTAGTGTTTCGCTATGCGCTAAATATTGATGACGTGATATTATTGACTTTTGTATTACTCTGACGTTTGAGAAAAGGTAAACACTAGAGCAGAATGTGAAATAATTGGCATTTAGTAATAATTAGTCCCGGTCCAATCTAAAAACACGTCTTAAAAATAATATAACATTAGCAGGCTGTATTTGAGTACTGTCTAATTGAAATTTGTAATCCAAAACAGATCTGTATCAACTCCAAAATAAAGTTGAGAAATCAAGGTAAACAAATTTAGTGAATACATTTTATTCAGAGAAGCAGCACTTTATTTCGTGATGTTCTTCCGAGATAATTAGCTCGACTTAACTTAAAATATTTCAATGCACAGATAAAAAAATATATTTTAAGAGAAAATTAATTCATTAAATTAGTTATTGTTGTAAATTCCATTTTGGTATTTTTATTATACCTGTATTATAAGTAGGATTTATACCATTTGGAATAAGAAGAACGGGACAAATCAAATGATTTTCTAAAAATTCTGTTTTAATTAAATTACTACTTAACACAGTTTTGATCTAGGAAACAGACATAATAACACAGCTAGAGCTCGATTCATGATCAATTCGGGTTTAATTTAGTTCCTTACAGTTTTAATATTTGTTTGTAGTTTATAGGTATCAAGAAAAATAAGTATGTATAGCTTAGTAATTTATTAGATAGTAATAATACTAATTGAATAATATAATAAATATAATTACCTATCTTTAATCTTTATGGAATATTTTGTTATGCTTGTTCTGTTATATTATTAATATAGTTACTGATATAAACAATATATATGATAATTGAAAAATGTTTTCTGACCTTATTAAAATTTATTTGAATGTAAATGTATTATTCTTATTAATTTTTTGTAGTATTGTGGACTAGCCAAGTGCTGTCAATAAAATGTATTTCTGTAAATGATGCGAAGTAATAAATGGTAATTAAATATGCGCACCCCTCACCAATTTTATTGCCGACTTGGCTTATTAATATCCCAACCATAAATATGATAACAATCCAAGCATAAATAGTACATAAATAGCAAACAGGTAAACAGGACTAGTACCTATCCCAACGACCGTATATGAATCTAATTCCGCTTTTATTTTCTGCGTGGATTATACTTTACTAAAATTTGGTCTTTGCTATCTCTGTCGTACACTGACTCTCCTTTTCTTTCATCTGCGCATCTCAGGGTTCTTCATATTTTGCATGACCTCTACAAGTTTTTTAATAAAAAGTTGATTGTAAATTTTTCCGAATCGCGTTATTTCTCATAAGGTCGAATTGTGGGGTGTTTGTCAGAAATAGGGATATTTGAAATGTTGTAACATCAAATTTTTTTGTTCACACTGACGAGCCTACATTTAAGTGTCACGAAAAAGTTTCTCACTGATAAGGACTTGCATTATAATATGCCTGATATAATGTATTACTTAGGGTGATTTCCCTTTTAGTATTTTAATCATTTTATTGATAACATGTTCTCTATTTGCAATAAGCACCTTTTTTGCTTAGTATTTAAGTTTTGTAATTTGCCTTATTTGTTCTTACTTCCATGTTATTTAAAAAAAATTGTGGTTAACCAGTCATGAAACCCATGGTATTAAAGTTGAAGTCCCTTTCTATAACATTCACCATCAGATTTTTTTTAAAGATATTTAAGTGGCTGGTGGTGCAAGCAACAAAATTAGAAAAAGTTACTAAAATTAACAAGTTTATTATCAGAACTATTACAATAAAAATTGAGCGAGTCTGCTAGACTTACACACCCGATTTAGACATAAGTTCGGAATATGCTTTTTGTTCAAAGCGACCTTTCATGTCACCGCGAGGAAACGCTCGAACCAGACAACCTTGACGTCATATGGCTCAAGTTCACCGCCTAGGGTTTAACCAAGTTTATATGCTATCTCTATCGCCCTCCGAGCGATATAACTTACCAAAGCTCTTTTACAACATTAGGTACCACTTTTGACTCAATAGAGGTTGATCACCCCAATTCAGAAATAATCGTTCTGGAAGATTTCAATGCCTGCAACACCAACTGGCTCAAATATCACAACAAGACCGACAACGAAGGTAGCGAAGCTGGAGCATTTGCTGTCAGCTGCAAGCTTACTCAACTTGTAGATGAAACAACTCGAATCTCAAAGAGGGGCAAATTCGCGGCTCTCCTGGATCTTTTTCGAACCACCAATCCTGACCAGTATATAATTAGAGTTGGCCCGCCATTAGGCACTTCCGACCACAAACTTATTACAACGGTTTGTGAATTTCTATTTCTACAGAAGGCTCCACCATTGCCTCGCAAAATCTGGCATTACAATTATGCAAACTGGGACGATCTAAGGGAGTTCTAGGTTTTCCTTGGCTCGACGTCTGCTTTGGTTTTGGCACTGGTCAGTTTGCTGAGAAGAGATTACGCAAGTAATCGCCTCAGGAATAGATGCATACATCCCAAATTCCATCAAGTTACCGTCAAAAAGGAAAGCCCGGGTTCGACAGAAGATGCGAAAAAGCTGTAGGTAGGAAACAGCAAGCCTACAAGTACTGGCAGCAAAATTAGACCGCTGAAAATCGCAATAATTATGTCGAAGCGAAAAACGAATGCAAACGTGTGATCGACGAAACTAAGGACAAACACAATCAAAGGATCAGGAATAAAATTTGCGTTGCCCCAGTGGCTGCAGGAATTTTTGGTCGGTAGCAAAGGCAGTAAGTACTAACTTTACAAAAACGTCTCTCCCACCTTTGACAGAGGAACGTGGCATCACGGCGACTGCAGCCAAGGAAAAAGCAAACATGCATGCCAAAATGTTTTCATCGCACTCTACTTAGACGTCACCCAAGGCAAGGCTCTCCCCACCATATCGAACAACAACACTGCCATGGCAGCAGTCAAGTTCCATCATCGTGATATTGGTAAAATCCTTAAAGAAATAGATACGCAAAAGGCATCAGGATCGGACGAAATACTTGTCATTGTGTTAAAGAACTGCGCCAACGAACTTACACCCGTTTTTTCCAGACTTTTTATCTGTCTTACCGAAAAGGGATCTACCCATCCTCTTGGAAAGTCGCTCGACTGCAACCTGTTCCAAAAAGGCAAGAAAATCACACCCATAAACTATCGCCCAATTGCGTTTCTTCCCATAATCTCCAAAGTCATGGATTGCGCAGTCAATCAATAGCTTCTCAAGTACCTCGAGAACAACAGAATAATCAGCGATAATCATTACGGCTTTGCAAAGAAAAATCGACAGGAGGTATATTGGTCTATGTCACTCATAAATGGAGTAGGGCCATTGAGAACTACGAATAGTCCCGAGCCATTGCGTTGGATATTTCGAAGGCATTCAACAGAGTTTGGCATGACGGATTGCTCATCAAACTGCTGTCCTTCGGCTGCGAGCTTCAGCTTCTCTCTGCAGCTGGCTTGCCAGTTTCCTTAAGAACCGATCTCTTGACGTTGCAGTTGATGGACACATCTCAGACACATTCGCCATGCGGGCGTGCAATACTCTCATCAACTCTGTTCCTCATCTATATTATTGACCTGCTGACCAAAACGAATAATCCTGTTTACAGTTTTGCAGATGACAGTACCATTGTCTCCCAATTTAGATCAGAAAAACCTTTACCAGCGACTGAGACTTATCACCGCAAATAGGAGCAAATTATAGCAATTAATCAGGACCTGGAGAAAGTTTCAACTTGTGGCGACAGAAATTTGGTCCCGTTCAATGCAGCAAAGACCCAAGCAGCCACGTTTACCAAGAGGGCCAATACGGCGGGCTCTGACATCATTATGGCAGGGATAGACTACTCCTTCATCCTCGTCAATCGGAGTACTGGGTGTCTCGGTCAACAGCAATATGTCTTGGCATGACCACGTTGCTAACATCGGAAAATCAGCCTCCCAGAAGCTTGGTGCGCTATTACGCAACAAAAAACTGTATGCACCGAAGTAGTTGCTCTTGCTTTACAAGGCACAAATAAGACCTTGACTAGAATATTGCTCTCACATCTAGGGTTCCATTCAGAAGGGAGCTGTGCATCTCATCGGGAATACGGAGTTACCCTGAGTCTGGATAGCCTTGAACACCGCGGACATGTGGCCGATATGTCCCTGGATTTGGCCCGCTTCATCCTGCTCCTGGCAACGCTTGTCAGGCAGTCACCACATACGGCAAGAGCGCACCAGTTTGTCGTACAACTGGAAACACCTAGAACCTCGCTTACAAGAACTCCTTTGTCTGGCGCACTGCACCACTGTGTAACTCACTCCCAGGACATATGTTTCTCTCTAATTAGAACTTACAACTATTTAAGTACCGTGACAATAAACATCTTCGCACACACACACCGCTCGTCAAGCGCCATAAGATCTCCCTTTAGTAAGTGTGCCACTGCCATAAAAAGTACTTGAGACATTGATGTGTAAACATATGTCCGATATCGACATCATCAAATCTAGTACCGCCCTAGCGGCTAGCTTTTTAGAAGCGCCACTTGAGTCGTTGCAATCGAGGCCGTCCTTCGCGGCCGTCCTGGATTAGCTCACTCCTCAATGCGCATGGGCTATGATGTCACATCGGTTTACACATATCCGTCCCCACTTGTCCATCCCATTTGCCTAGATTTACCCTCATACCGCCTCGTAAAATGTTTACACATCAAAAAGCTAATTAAATAGGTAGGTACCTATCAATAAAAAATAGAATAAACATCCAGCAGAATTAGATTCATTCAAACAAAAACCTGAAAACTAAGACTCTATATAAAGGAGAAAATAATAATGGAAAATTACCTAAGAAACTAATGTTTTCCTCTGTAATATCCTGTTTTTAGTTTTTGGTTCTCAATATCTTTAAATAGCAACCCCCGTTTAGTGTCACTGGCTATATTTAATTTAATAATGGCGGTTTTCGGCAAAACTGATTTATCTTTTACCATGCATGCATTTCATTTCGAATTGCTGCTTCACACAAATTATTTTACCAACATAATATTTGGTTAATTAGGTACCTATTGTCATTTTTTATTTTTTGCATCTTATTCATCAGGAACTCTTTTTGTTCGGAGTTGAGTTGATTGAGTTTCAGATTTCCATTTTACTTAAGAACATCTTAATCATCATATGTCACTCTACGCTCTCAGAAACTAATTCAGATGAACGATCTCCAGTGTCATTTTGAGGTAATCAATTTAGTATCCCTACTGGATTAAAATGAACCATTCCACATATTTTAAATCCAGAGATTAAATTAGTAGAATCATTGTTTGAACCAATGCCGTTACAAAGATTGTTTAATAGAGGATAAAAATTATCCTTTTGAATTGTCTGAGATTTCCTTTGTCGGTTACTTTTCAAATAATCTAGTATGTCATGCCAATTTTTTTGTGGCGCATAACAAGCGACGTCACAATTGAGTCCAATTTTTAGACAAGGATGCAAAAATTCACAGTCCCTCACAAAGATGTAACCGGGGCAGACATTGAAAATGTCGAAGCAGACTGCAACGCTTATTAAATTTGAGATCTGAGAAAACTCATAATTGTGTGGATATATAAGAGTTGATAGAAGTTTGGGTGAGATCAGGTTAGATTACGTAAATTTAGTTTACCAAAATATACCAAATAAATGCATATTACTTCATGTTTCGTTCTTTTTTACAATTTATAACGTTACCAGTGTGGTTGTAAAAAGCAAAAGACCATTTGCATCCGATTCGCCTCACATTCCTCGATCTAACGAATAAAACATGACTAGTCTGTGAACGACTAGAAACTAAAAGTCACCCTCACCCGCCCTTAACACAATCTAATGTAAAAAATGACTTTTAGCAGATTACGAAAGTTTAGTTTACCAAAATATACCATATAAATGCATATTACTTCAAGCTTCGTCCGTTTTCAGAATTTATAACATTAGTGGTGGTTGATTCGTCTCTCAATCCTATCGATCGCGCGGTTAGTTTCACATAGTATCAACTTATTTTAATTATTTGAGTCGGGTCCGAAGCGTTATAATCAGTTTTAATAGTTTTGGTTAGTCGTCTAATCAATTTTCGGTTAGCTTCACATGATCTCAACTTTTTTTACTTGTTTGAGTCTGTTCCGTTACGTTATAATCAATTGTAATAGATTTGGTTAGTTTTGGTTAGTCCAATCAACTTTATGTTGGTTTTCCTTAGTCTTAACTTATTTTAGTCATATGAACCCGTTCCAATACGTTTTAATTATTTTAATGGATTTGGTTAGTTTGGGTTAGTCGTTCAATCAACTTTCGGTTAATTTCACTTAGTCCCAAACTATTGTAGTCAACTGAGTCTGTTGCGATCTGTTATTATCAATTTTAATAGATTTGGTTAGTCGTCTGATCAACTTCCGGCTCATTTCACTTAGTATTAGCTTATTTTAGTCATTCGAACTAGTTACGATACGTTATAATCAATTTTAATAGATTAGATTATTTTTGGTTAGTCGTCGAATCAACTTTCGGTTAGTTTGACTTAGTCTCAACTTATTTTAGTCATTTGAGTCGGCTTCGATATGTTATAATCATTTCTAAAGGATTTAGTTAGTTTTGGTTAGTATGGGTTAGTAGTCTGACCAACTTTCGGCTAGTTCCACTTAGTCTCAACTTATTTTACTTATTTGAGACGGTTCCGATACGTTATAATCAATTTTCATAGATTTGGTTAATTCTGGTTAGTCGTTCAATCAAATTTTTGTTGGCCTCCCTTAGTCTTAACTTTTGGTTAGGCGTCCAAACAACTTTCTGTTAGTGTCCCTTAGTCTCAACTTATTTGCGTCATTTGAACCGGTTCCAATACGTTTTAATTAATTTTAATGGGTTTGGTTAGTTTGAGTTAGTCGTTCAATCAACTTTCGGTTAGTTTCACTTAGTCTCAAATTATTTTAGTCAATTGAGTCGGTTCCGATCTGTTATTATCAATTTTAATATATTTGGTCGTCTAATAGACTTTCGGATCATTTCACTTAGTATCAGCTTATTTTAGCTGTTTGTCTCAACTTATTTTACTTATTTGAGCCGGTTCCGCACTGGTTAGTCGTCTAATCAACCTTGGGTTATATTTTCATAGTCTTAACTTATTTTATACATTTGAACCGGTTCCGATACGTTATAATCATTTTTAATGGATTTGATTAGCTTATGTTAGTTTGGGTTAGTCGTCAATTAACTTTCAGTTAGTTTTACTTTGTCTCAAATTATTTTAGTCATCGGAGTCGGTTCCGATACGCTATAATCAATTTTAATAGATTTGGTTAGTTTTGGTTAGTCATCTAATCAACTTTCGGTTCATTTTACTTGGTATCAACTTATTTTAGTCACTTGGACCGGTTACGATACGTTATGATCAATTTTCATGGATTAGGTTATTTTTGGTTAGTCGTCACTTAGTCTTAACTTATTTTAGTCATTTAAGTCGGTTTCGATACGTTATAATCAATTTTAATAGATTTGGTTAGTCGTCTACTCAACTTTCGGTTAGTTTCACTTAATCTCAATTTGTTTTACTTATTTGAGTTAGTTTGGGTTAGGAATCAACTTTCGATTAGTTTCACTTAGCCTCAACTTATTTTAGTCATTTGAGTCGGTTCCGATACGTTAAAATCAATTTTATTAGATTTGGTTGGTTTTGGTTAGTCGTCTACTCCACTTTCGGTTAGTTTCTTTTAATCTCAATTTGTTTTACTCATTTGAGCCAGTTCCGATACGATATAGTCGATTGGTTATTTTTGGAATCAACTTTCAGTTAGTTTCACTTAGTCTAAACTTACTTTAGCCATTTGAGTCGGTTCCGATACGGTAAAACAATTTTATTGGAGTTGGTTAGTTTTGGTTAGTCGTCTACTCAACTTTCGATTAGTTTCACTTAATCTCAACTTGTTTTACTTATTTGCTCCAGTTCCGATACGTTATAGTCAATTATCATAGATTTGGTTAGTCGTCTAATCAACTTTCAGTTAGTTTCACTTAGTCTCAACTTATTTTGGTCATCTGAACCAGTTCTGATACGTTATAATCAATTTTAATAGATTTGGTTAGTCGTCTAATCAACTTTCAGTTAGTTTCACTTTCACTTCAACTTATTTTAGTCATTTGAACCGTTTCCTATACGTTATAATAAATTTTAATAGTATTGGTTAGTTTTGGTTAGTCGTCAAAATTCGGTTCGTTTTGGTTAGTTTTAACATACTTTAATTTGTGTACTCTATTCCGATATCTTATAGGACGTTTTGATCTTTTTGTTACTTTTGGTTTGTCGTTCAATCAACTTTCGGTTAATTTCAGTGAGTTTGTTAGTTTTAATTTTCCGATACGTTATAACGATTTTTAGTGTTATACGTTATAACCAGTTTTAATGTTTTTGGTTAATTTTGGTTAGTCACCAAAATAAAAATAAATGGTTATATTTTTAATCTGTTTTAGTCATTTTTGGTGAATTTTGTTACTTTTGGTTAGTCCTTCAATCAAATTTCGATTAATTTCGGTTAGTTTTATTTTATTTTAGTGATTAGAACCGGTTCCGTTGCGTTATAACCCATTCTAATGTTGTTGGTTAGTTTTTTTAGTCACCAATATTCAGTTAATGTGGATTAGTTTTATCTAACTTTAATATTTTTAATCTGTTCCAATACGTTTTAGCCCATTTTGGTGCTTCTTGTTACTTTTGGTTAGTTTTGGTAAGTCGTTTAATCAGCTTTCGGTTAATTTCAGCTAGTTTTAATTTATTTTAGTCATGTGAACCGGTGCCGGTACGTTATAACCAATTTTAATGTTTATGATTAATTTCAGTTATTCGCCAAAATTTGGTTAATTTGCGTTAGTTTTAACATACTTTAATATTTTAAACTGTTCCGATATGCTTTAGTCCTTTTTGGTGCTGTTGGTTAGTCGTTCAATCAACTTTCGGTTAGTATCAGTTAGTTTTAAATTATTTTATCATTTGGACCAGCTCCGATCCATTATAATCAAATTTATTGTTTTTGGTTAATTTTGGTTAGTCGCCAAAATTCGGTTCGTTTTGGATAGTTTAAATATTTTTAATATGTTCCGATTCGTTTTAGCACTTTTTGGTACTTTTGATTAGTTTTGGTTAGTCGATTAATCAACTCTCGGTTAGTTTCAGTTAGTTCCAAATTATTTTAGTAATTTGAATCGGATGCGATACGTTATAACCAATCTTAATGTTTTTGGTTAGTTATGGTTAGTCGCCAATGTTTGGTTTGAATTAGTTTTAACTTACATTTATTCTTTAAAATTTGTTCCGATACAATTTAACCCTTTTCGGTGCTTTTGGGTACTTTTGGTTAGTTTGAGTTAGTCGTTTAATCAACTTTCGGTTAGTTTCAGTTAGTTTTAATTTATTTTGGTCATTTGAACCGATTCAGTCCGCGTAAACAAACTAACACAATCTGTCACGAGTATAGCGTGATCTGCCAAATGTAGCATGCACTTTTTCGCGATTTGATATCTACCCCAAAAACATTTCCAATGTTAAAATAAAGTTATTTTCCTTTTCAAATTTTAATACTTCTGTTGAAAACTGGCTGGCAAGATTATCTCCAAAAACGACGATTTTTCTAACATATGGAACAAACAAGTGGCAGAAGCAGTCGGTAAAGATCACATAATTAAATCATCCGCATCGAGTTCTATTCTGTCGAGTTCTAGACTATTATGTTCTCAGACTTATATACGGCATATGGAGGTAACATTGAACCACTTGCGGGTCTGCAGAACATTACAAATATACTAGCCGTTATGAAATCGCGACTTCGGCCTGGGTATTTCGTTAATTCGAGATGTCTCAATAAAATCTTCACGTCATATTCCATCATTTTATTTGCTGATATTTCCGTATTTAATACTAAAAGATTCTTACTTCTCTATGTCTAAGTGGCTGATGTTGCTTGATAAAACTTGTTGTCCACTTTAGAGTTGACATGGGATACTTCTTTAATTAAATTGAAGACTCGTCATTTTCTTTTAATTTAGAAAATCGCTGACTAACAGATGTTGCCATCCTTACAGATAAAGGGGAATCCCAATTCAGCAAGCATATGCAAGTTTGTTAATACCAAAGACCGGCAGAATGTTATTATCAATATGACAAAACCAATACTTTGATGAAACCTGAGTAATGGTTTTATCAATGTCACTACTATATTTATTATTTTGTGCCTTAATTTGTTCATTTATATATAAATTTCGAAAAAATTTATTTAAGTTGAATCAACTCGCAGTAGAAATAATGAAGCTGAGGTTTCGGAATTAATTAGTTCGTAATATAAAGTTACGTGACTCCTGTTATTAACTGAAAACCACACCAACTCAAAATAACATGATTTTTTTTAAGAAGTTTTAGAAACTGCCATTAAAAAAAGCAAGACAAGCGAATAAATTTGCTACTTCATCTTCGAAATTTAAAATATACTTTCTTAATTAGAAGCATTTCGGGATCCCTAAAAACGACTTTGAAACTTTAAAGATATTTCACCAGGATAGTCATCCGGATAAGAGCTGCAGCGTTGAACTTTATTGTATTGTGTTTATCGCTGCCCCAGTTGGAGTTAGTGTAATTTTAATAACGATATTTATATACCTGTATAAAGTTTTCAATTGATCCAGGTTTTAGTTTGAGTTAGTTTGGGCTTATCAGTACAATTATATGTTTATTTTAAAGAGGTAAATGAGTCTCAGTTGTTGAAGACTAGTCTATATTCGGCAACTAAAGGATAGAATAGAGCAGCGTCTAAGTATGTCTAAGTCGGCTAGTGTAAACAGATGCTTGAGCAAATAATCGAGTAAACAGGCGATTACTGTGTGTTAATTATCGGGATAGAGCACATGCGAACTTGAGTCGCAGTAGAAGCACGTTACTTGAGTTACTTCATGAAAAACAGAAGGCTATCAAAGATGTAATGCAGAGGCTGGAGTCGCTGACAGTACTCATAAAAATTATGAGTAAGTAGTCAATCTACTCATAGCCAATTAATCCAGAATCCAAGAGAAACAATAAATCAGGGACATATCCCGACAACGTGTATAAGCCTGCTGCAAAATGATTTAATATCAATGGATTGATTATAAAAGGTGAAATAATTTGGTGAGTTCTATTTTTTATACTCATGCTAGACAAATAATCCACAATACTCTCAGACTGGTCTTGAGTTCTTTCCAAAATTTCTTTAAATAACCTAGCTTTATAATCAGGTGGTTCAAAATGTTTACATAGGAGATTAGACAAGCTTTTCCAGTTAACAAACCTAGTTCGGTTAGCACGGAACCAATTCAAGGCTCTGCCAGAAAACAAATCTATAGCTGACTTAACTAATTGCTGTTCAGAGATACCTCTAGCAATACGTAACTCAGAAACTCTTTCTAAAAAGTTGTGAACCGAGAGTTGTTTACAGTCACCTGAGAATTTAAGATCCCATTTTTCAACCCGAGTTTTAAAATTACTAGAGTGACAAGAACGCATTTTAGTTGGTGTGGAATTAGTTGGTGGCTTATTAGAATTTAAACTAGAATCAGAAGAGTCTGAATCCGAATCATCTAACTGTGCTTTACTTAACAAAGCACTCAAATCTTTATCCGATTTTAAAAGTGAGTCTAAACTATCCAAAGCAGATAATATTTCAAGCAAAAAATCAGATCTAATTTTTAATTGTTCTTCTTTAAGATTAGTAGTAGGTATTCGATTAATTCTATTCAACAAGTGAACGAGACGTGATTGAATACATTCAAAATTAGCTTTAGACTTAGTGTCTCCTGATAAACTTTAACTTTGTCAGAATATATTCAATTTCGCTTTCAAATTTAAGCTTATATGGTGGATAATTTAGAGGTTGGCCTTTCTTTTCTAATTGTAAAACTGGGCGTAAAGCTGCGCGTAACTTATCGACAGTTTTCGAATCATCAGCTGGTAGACCACGAATACTAAGTTCATAGACAAGCATCTCCTTTTTAAGATAATTAACTATCATATTATAATCCATCTTTACTGACTCAATAAAATAACAAAATTATAAACGAATAAAGAAGGCTAGTACGTAAATGTAAAACAAAATCAGAAAATAATCAAAGTAGTTGTCCTCTTCGGAGAGCTCAATATGTAAATTAATACGCAATATTAGAAATATCAAAAAATCGCCCAGTAATCAATCGAATAATAACAATGAAATAACAATGATAGATGTAGTACTAAATAAATATTAAACCACTAGTCATCAAAATAATATGCAACAATAATATACAATTACCAATTAATGAAAATCACCCGGTGAATAAATATAATAAGGCATACAGGACAGAAATCAGAATTTGCAATTTTGTAAAGAGGTCTCTCAAAAAAAAAAAGTGGCCCCACGTTGGGCGCCAAATTTGCAACACGTTTTTCCTATTAAAATTAGCAGGTAAAGATTTTATTTAAAAACAAACCTAGCACCGGAGAGTCGTGTTTACAAAGCCCGGCTCCGGTAGTGGAGTCGTAGAGCGCCACCAGTTATTCCCAACTAAATTGAAAAAGCTCCGCTGGTGTTGTACGGGGTTGCTAGGCACGGTTATCACACAAAGGATCTCAATCTTAACTTAACAAGAAAACACAATCTAAAATTTAAGGAACAATCTATTTGCTACTAATTTTTTTTTAGAACACAGCAACAATACTACAGTGAGATTTTTTTTGCAGTTCAAAGGCGACAAGGATTTTTATTTATAAGAATGTTTTAGAGAAATAAATAAATAAATATGTATTATAGAATATTTATGAAATTGTCGTATCTAACAGGCGAAGGAATGTCAAAGACTATTAAGTAAGTAATAATAATGGTACAATATGAGGATTGTACGGAGACCAATTCTGTTGTTAACTCGATACTGTATGCCTTACAATTAAGCGCTCTAAACACTAAAATCCGAAGTGATTACTTTGGTTTTACCTAAGCTTATTACATATTTGTATGCGTGCGCTAGTAGCTGCACCAATTATAAATGTAGCAATAATAGTAGGTAGTGGTAAATGGCCACAATAATTAAATCAATTGACCCGATAAATGAATAAAAAAAGAATAAAATTATTGAAAACTATCTTAAAGCTCGGCGGTCAATGCTTGATTTATATTTAACAAAAAATAAGAGCGATTATATCAATCGGTCAGAAAAATAAATGAACAAGTAAACTTCAGCTATCTTAAAGCTTGGCCGACAAGATTAAATTTATATTTAGATATTATCAATCGGCCAGAAAAATAAATGAATAAATAAACTACGGCTTCTGTACGATACCCCGTTAGATCTTGTCGTCAAGCTCTGGTGGAGGCGCCGGGCACCTGTAGGTACTGCTATGGCACTGGCCCCGAGGGTAGAACTAGCAGAGGACTCGGCAATGAAATTGGCCCGGAGATAGGATTGGCTATAGTGTAGCCCGGAGATAGGACTGGCCCGGAGATAGGATTGGCCCGGAGATACGATTGGCCCGGAGATAGGACCCTAGTGCAGTATTCAAATCCCGATAAATCGGTCGTGTAAAGACACAAACTAGACTCAACACAATATCCCCCAAGAAGGGTAGTATACAAATCAATACTAAAAGCTGAGTCACTATGACTACACTAAAGCAAAAACTTTCCTTTACCACCAAAGGGTATTTCTAGAAGAACGAAATTAACGAGAACATCGGTTTCAGTCAATTTGCCTTTCCACTACTACGAGATTAAAGGAAAACAAAATTGTAGGGCGGAGAAAATGCCTAACAATTCGATACGAGGAATAATTCGAAGATAATAAACGACTTAGTTCTCGTTTATTATGGTTTTAAAACGACGCGACGGCGGGAGCCACAATTAATGAGCTGAAATTAAATTGTTCAAGAAATACTAGAGAATATTCCCCAACAAAACGATAAACTTTTAAAAATGTAAATCGACAGCAGCAATTATGGGAAATAGCACATTCCTACTAACCAGTGCCACCAACAGTACCAACCGAATATTGCTAGAATTGCAGCAGGCCGCGTGGAAAGATAAATATAAATATCTAAAACCAGTCAGAGCCAGAGGTCCCAAAAAGTTTTATCAGAAATTGTCAAAAGTTATGAAATATTTAAACCGAAAAAAAATATGAATTTGACGGATCTAATGAAGCTTAAAAGCAGGTTTTATTAACACAATTTTTAAAATTATAGAACGGTTTGCTGGCCGTTCTACAGTAATCTAATATAAATTAAGCAAAGTTATACTAATGACATAATATCCTATTTTAGTGATTTGATCAAACCTAAGCGATCTGTGGTTTGCCTATCAACTAAAATAAATATAGTACAAAGTGCCTGAGGGCTACATAAGCGAAAGGGATGATCAAAATAGCTACTCAAGGCCACAACAGTGTTATAAAAGTTAATACAAATATATCGTTAACCTATATTTAGAATAAAATTAATTTACATTAATAAATGCGGCAACCTTAAGCTTATTGACAGCAAATCGAATCAATAAATTTAGAATTAGTTAACCGAAGAGTATTGACCTCTTTTCAATAATTCTTACCACAAAATACAGCATCTTTTTTGCTAAATGCAGCATATAAAATGAAATTTTAATATATTTTACACTGGCCAAATCGGACTGTTACAGTATTGAGTAAGTAAAATAATGCAATGAACCGCAAGTGTACGGTAAAAATGTGATAAAATTCAGATAATATTTGTTATGAAAGAGTCCCGCACTTGATGATTCAATATTTAAAATCTCCTTAAAATTTCATGCCGACTTTATATAGGTACTGTCACGAATTTACACTCTCCGTGTTGGTATCCGGCTAGAAAATTAGCTGGGTTATGCTAGATGGGTAATGATTGATCTTGATTGTTCCACTGTTGGATGCTGAAGGGTTATGTAGCTTAGGTAGCATAGACCTACGCCAGTAGAAACACATACCGGTAAAAACAATAACAAGGCTATTAACACAAATTTAATGAATTTGCACTCTACTAATTGATTATAGGTAATGCGCATTTCTTTTCGTGTGAAGTATTCCTAAATTGCTTATAAGTTTTGGTCACTGTTTATAATAAAGCTTTTAAGAATTGCGTTGTGTCTCATTTAAGCTTAGTATGGAGATTGGCTATTTTAATTAGGTAATTATTTTAGTGTCTCGAGTAATTTAACGGCAGACTAGTTTACTCAGAGTTTAGTTTATTTTAAATACTTGACAGATTTCACTTAAAAATTATTTAAGTTTAGAGCTGCGACAGATTTATTTTAGGTTTGAATTTGCTACATGGAGCTACAAGGAGCACTCTGGGATGTCATAACAAGTTTCGTTGCATATAGGCACTGGGGCAGAAGTTTAGGTTTGGGGGGCGAAGCGCCAGTTAAGGTTCGGGTTGTAGGCTTAGGACATCCAGAGGCGACAGCACTTGTATGTAGGGATATGGTTACGATATGGTGTGAGACAAAGTCTGCCGGACTGAGGGTCTGCTGGAAAATTTGTTTTAGAAAATTTGCAGATCGTTGCAACTTATAGCATATTATCGTTGAATTGTTTATAAGTTTGCCCTGTATGTTTACATAACAAATTTCACGTTTTACTGTTACGCTCTTATAGGAAGTCCTTTTGGATTAAAAGTTTGGCATGGAATACAAAAGATGTTTCATTTAGTGTATTTGCCATTTTGATGTCTACTGCATTTTGAATCAGTTTTTGTGGAAAATCGACTGCATTCTATCTATCTATACCACATATTGTTCTTCCAATTATTAAAGCCAAATTTCATTAAGCGCGCTGTACCTGGAGGAAAGCACAATACCACTTGTTAATATAGTTCTAAGGGTTGAAGATTCTGCTAAATTTTACTTATGTGGCTCCTGCTTTGTCATTAGCATTGGAAAATGGAAGACTAAAGAACTGTTTTTGCAAGTTATAGAAAATCTATAACTACTTTTGCATCACAAACGCTCTTCTCACACATCTCTCTAGGCAAGTAACTAATGTAAAATCAGAAATATTTTTGCTGCGATTTCCACCGTGCGTACCCGACATTAAATTCACTATTTAGTTGATGAGATATTTGGGCCATTTAAGGCTACTACTACTGTTGCATCCAACGATTAGCTACTAACATATCCTAAAGATATTATAACATTTAAACGTATAGGGAAGCAACGAACAATATGTTCGGCTCTTTTCCTGTTTGTAATTTAATTAGCTATTAAAAAAACAGATTTTAACAACAAGATCGTTTGGCATCCTTTGCTCGAGCTCACTAAGGATAATTTAAAAGCTGATGCATTAAATGTTGAACAACGAGAATGGAAGAAAGTAGCACCAGAGGATATTTGACTTCAACACAGAGTCATGAAGCATATACTCAGAACGTAAATAATGCAGAAGAAGTTTCAAATGTAACTGATAAAATCCCTGATAAAGAAAGAAGCTCACTTGAAAGTATCCGTCTCCATCCTAAATCAGAATTGAAAGTAGAGAAAAGAAGGAATTCGATTTCTAAGTCGATAATATATAAAGCTCTGTAGACATAGGAAGGAAATTCATTGAAAAAAAAATCTATCGAACTGTAACATATTCATTAATTAAAGAGAGCTGTAATGGGGAAAGAAGATACATTGATAGTAATGAAGAAGATGACTTCTTGTTTGAAAAGCAGTCACTTAGTTAAACAAAGCGATTTAGTTATCATTCGGTTTATGACAAAGTCTTCTGTTGTATGCTACACTGGTTCTATTAATGATTTAACTGAAATATCAACTTAAATTTTTATGACCAAGAATAACTGAAATACTTGTTGTGTTTTCACTTACTCCTTATAATTTTATGGTTAACAGAGACGATATTTGGAGTATTTTGCATACATGTTTGCATGCATGTTTAAGTTTAACCTAGATGTTGGAACATACGCTAACATTAACATCAGATTAAAGTAACGAAATGCAACGACCTATTCTTTATAGATCTGTTCTCTAGGTAGGTACTGTTTGTATTTGTAATACATATTTACTTTAAAGAAAAAATCTGATATTTTGCTACATGGTCGAATTTTTCTGATATCATAAGAGTCAACTTTGAGAAAGTAACAAATATTTTTTCTATTAAATAAGTAAAAATTAAATTTGATTAAGTCTAAATATAAGGTTGTTCTAGATATCAACTATCTCTTCGGAGATCTAAAACTGGGTCTTATGGAGAAAGGAAGACAATATGAAGACCATTCAGAAGAATATAAATTCAGAAACAAGGAAATAAAACAAAACATTCGTGTGGCCATAGAACAGTAGATGGCTGATAGAGGCAGTGGAATAAAAATGCTTATGGATACACATGACCTGCTTAATATGTTCAATAAAGTTTTAAACGTTGTTGGTTTATACGACAAGAAAAACACCGTGTGCTTCAGCAGCATCCACAGGCAAAACTATTCTAGGCCAAAAACACTTTTCAAGTATGGTGTAAATACTGGCAAATATTGAACACTATGAGATAACGAAGGAGCTGAAATGTTAAAATCTGATATAGATAATGCATACTATAGAACAGGCACAAACTAAAAATTCCACAGTCCCTAATGACATTCGGTTAGAACTTTTACAAATAATACATGAAGACAACAGCGGAATAATGAATAGGTTCTCCAATTCCATATGCACCCCTGGTAAAATATCTGCGAATGGTTAATGGTTATATAAAAAATGACGCTCAAATAGCGCAGGGGACATAACTTATTAAGTCTGATGAGCCATATTTTCAAAGTTCCCCGTATTATACACGGCTCAAGAAAAAACCAATGTGAGGATAGATGAAATTCAATTTGATTTAGGATATATGCTCTGTAAATTGATGCATTGTTACAAAAATTAGAAATCAGTATATTTTATTAATTATGAAACTTTGATCGATCGTGCATAATATAAAACTGGCAAATAAACTGGCCAACAAAACGATCAGTGGAAATTTCCCTTATCGCTATTTTTAATCTGGTGTAACTTTAGAAAATATTGCTTGTCTAAAAAGTGAAACTTTATCCGCACAAAGCAGAATCGGGGAATAGCATACAGGCCTGTGCCGTGTACTAAGTAGACGATGCATAACTTTATCTCCTCATATTTTACCACATTTTTTGCGTTAAATAATAAAATAATACTTTTATTTTCTGAAAATTCGGTGACACGAATGGCAGAACATACTATACATTTTTAGTTTATACAAATTCGCTGACACGAATGGTAGAAAATACTATACATTAAACCTCGAGTCGTTCAACGATCGATTCTTGTTGCATAAAGATAGGATAGTGTGGCGCGTATGACGTGGAAGGGACGATGAAAAGTCAGATTTCCGACGCTTGGGTCTATAAGCTTTTCGGAACGCATTCACGAGCTTAAGACGCGTTTTCACGGGTCGATCTGAGTTGAACGATTTGGGTCGTTCGACCATAGTTCGACTTATGTTGAAAGCAAAAAGGTTTACACGGTAGGCGATCCGTGTGGAATAATTCTAGTAGAAAATGGTGTCACCTGAAATTATTGATGTAGGTGTGCAACTAATTATTTGTTGTTCAATTCGGGATGAAATAATGGCTAAATTAAAAAAGAAGAGAAAAAAACAAAGGTGTTAGACCAGACCATGGCTTTTAAGACGAAATACTCATGGTGCATCACAAAGTCTGCTTCGAGAATTGGTTGTGAAAGATGCATAGGCTTATAGGAATCATCTAAGAATGGATAATGCACATTTCGAAGAACTTTTAGAAAAAGCTATTGGAATAGTTCGAAGAAACGATACAAATCTACACGACGAGACGGTTATACAATCCGTCCAGTTCGACATTGATTCGGCAACAATCGCCGACCAGAAGTAGACGGCCTTTCTACTTCCGTCGAATCAACTCACTCCGCCGAACGGCCAAGCCGAAAGGTGGTTTTTTTCTTTCGATTCAATAATCGACACAATCGTTCAACTCAGATCGACCCGTGAAAACGCGCCTTTACTCTACAGGTACGCGCCGAAAGAAGTTTCACTTTAAAAATTGTCTCTTTTGAATCCGGTTTTCGAATCTCGATAACGAAATAATGCGAAATATGTTTTCACATAATTAGTGATATCTTCATATTAGAAATTCGAAAAATTTGAGAGTGTAGTATTTTAGCAATAAACTTTTTCCGCATGATATAGACAAGAAAAGCTTTCGAAATTCAAAAAAAAAAGATAATTTTTAAAGAGTTACAACAAATTAAAAATGAAGGTAAAAACCTTCGGCGGATCCTTGTGTCGGCCAGTTTGGACCAGGGTTTGATAACAGATATATACGAGTTATTACAAACTTATATTGCCAACAGAGGGCGGTGGTCCGAGTTGATGGAAGACAAACGGAACAGCGAGCTGTTAGGAAAGGATGTACTTTTTCTGTTCAGCATAATATTTTTATTTTGAAAAAAAATTCCAAGAACAATGGTGAATTAACTATGATATATCGCTATCATGGTTATAAGTGACAAATTACAAGAATTTTAGGTTCTTCTGAATTCAGTTAATACAGTCAGACAACACATGTAAACAAATATGAATGACTTCAGAACAAAACACATGGTGGTGTTTAGTTGTATAACCCATCCTCGTGATGTAATTTAGGTCCCTACTTCAAATATCTTGGATGATATTATTACGGAACATTTTGATTCAGAGAAAGAAATTTTATGCAGAATCGATAAAGCAGGCAAAATTAACATAATTGAAAAGTAGATCACACATCGGTAATAAAAATTTAAATCCCGAGGACCGGCAAAAAATACTCAAGTCTTACATCTCTCGTTCCAGGACTGGAGATTATTGGAAGCAAGGCAACTGTGCGATAGTTTGAAGGCGTGGTTTTCAAGGTTTTTTTTTTGAACAGGTTGTACTCGAGCAGCGACTTTCCAAGAAGATGGGTAAATCCTTTTTCGGTAAGACAGAGAAAAAAGTCTGGAAAAATGTTTTTTTATGGCAGTGGTACACACATTAAAGGAAGATCCTATGGCGCTCGACGAACTGTGTGTGTGCGAAGATGTTGATTGACACGGTTCTTGAATAGTTGTAGGTTGTAATTAGTGGAAAACAGATGTCCTGGGAGTGAATTCCACAGTGATGTAGTGCGCCAGACAAAGGAGTTCTTGTAAAGCGATGTTCTGGGTATTCCCACTTGTACGACGAACTGGTGCGCTCTTGCCGTCTGTCGTGACTGTCTGACAGGAGTTGCCAGGGGCAGGATGCGGTGGGCCAAATCCTGGGAGCATCTGCAGTGAAAGTATCTCTAAAACAGAGACATCTCGGCCACATGTCTGCGGCGTTACAGACTATCCAGATTCCGGGTCAACTCCGGGTCGCCGACTAGACGCACCGCTCTCTTCTGAATGGAATTCAGCAGCTTTAGAGTGAGCTTTGGTGCGGCACCCCAGATATGTGAGCAATATCCTAAGCACGGTCTTATTTGCGCCTTGTAGGCCAAGAGCAACTGCTGCGGTGTATAGAGATTTTTTGTTGCGAAATAGAGCACCAAGCTTCTGGGAAGCTGATTTTGCAACATGGTCATGCCAGGACATATTGCTGTTGATCGAGACACCCAGCACACCGATTGACGAGGATGAAGGAATGGTCGATCCTGCCATAATGTTGTCAGGGCCCACTGTATTGGCCCTCTTGGTAAACGTTGCTGCATTGAACTGGATCAAATTTCGGTCGCCCCAAGTTTAAACTTTCTCCAGGTCTTGATTAATTGCTGTAATCTGCTCCTGCCTGCGGTGATGAATCTGTCGCTGGTAAGGGTTTTTCTGATCTAAAGTCGGAGACAAGGTTACTGTCACATGCAAAACTGTAAACAGGATTATTAGTTTCGATCAGCAGGTCATTAATATAGATGAGAAACCGAGTTGGTGAAAGTATTGCGCCCTGAGGCACGCCCGCGTTGATGGTGAATGTGTCTGAGATGTGTTCATCGACTGCAACGTGCGGAGATCGGTTCTTAACGAAACTGCCAAGCCAGCTGCAGAGAGAGTCTGGCAGTCCGAAGGACGGCAGTTTGTTGAGCAGTCCGTCATGTCAAACTCTGTCGGATGCTTTTGAAATATCTAACGCAATCGCTCGAGACTCTTCGTAGTTCTCACTTGCCCTACTCCATATATGAGTGACATAGGCCAATATATCTCCCGTCGATCTCTCTTTGCGAAAGCCATATTGATTATCGCTGATTAATCTGTTCTCGAGGTACTTGAATGGTTGCTGATTGACTACACGTTCCATGACTTTGGAGATTATTGGAAGCAAGGCAATTGGGAGATAGTTTGAGGGCGTGGTTTTCTTGCCTTTTTTGGAACAGGTTGCACTCGAGCGACTTTCCAAGAGGATAGGTAAATCCCTTTTCCGTAAGCCAGATAAAAAAGCTGTTAGTTCCTTGGCGCAGTTCTTTAGCACGATGGCAGGTATTCCGTCCGGCCCTGATGCCTTTTGCGTATCTAGTTCTTTAAGCATTTTGCGAATATCACGATGATGAAACTTGACTTCTGCCATGGTAGTGTTGATGTTCGATATGGCGGGGAGAGTCTTGCCTTGGGGGACGTCCAAAGGAAAACATTTTGGCGAGCATGTTTGCTTTTTTCTTTGGCTGTAGTCGCCGTGATGCCACGTACGTCCGTCAAAAGTGGAAAAGTCGTTTTTGTAAAGTTGTTACCTACTGCCTTTGCTACCGACCAGAAATTCCTGGAACCACTGGGGCATTGCAAAAGTTTATTCCTGATCCTTTGATTGTGTTTGTCCCTAGTTTCGTCGATAGCCTGTTTGCATTCGTTTCTCGCTTCGACAAAATAATTGCGATTTTCAGCGGTCTGATTTTGCTGTCAGTACTTGTAGGCTTGCTGTTTTCTACCTACAGCTCTTTCGCATCTTCGTCGAACCAAGGCTTTTCTTTTGATGGTAACTTGATGGAATTTGGGATGTATGCTTCCATTCCTGACGAGATTACTTGCGTGATCTCTTCGCAGCAGAGTGACGGGTCATCAGTGCCAAAGCAGACGTCGAGCCAAGGAAAATTTAGGTAGAACTCTCTTAGATCGTCCCAGTTTGCAGAATTGTAATGCCAGGTTTTGCGAGACAATGGTGGATCCTTCTGTATGAGTGGCAATTCACAAACCGTTGTAATAAGTTTGTGGTCGGAAGTACCTAATGGCGGACCAACTGTAATTGTGGACCGTTCAGGATTGGTGGTTAGAAAAAGATCCAGGGGGCGCCGAATTCGCCCCTCTCTGAGATTCTAGTTGGTTCGTCTACAAGTTGAGTAAGCCCGCAGCTGATGGCAAATGCTTCAGCTTCTCTACCTTCGTTGTCATCTTGTTGTGATGTTTGATCCAGTTGGTGTTGTAGGCATTGAAGTCTCCCAGAACGATTATTTCTGAACTCGAGTGATCGACCTGTATTGAGTCAAAAGTGGTAGCTAGTGTTGAAAAAAAACTTGGTAAATCCCTTGGCGGTGAACTTGAGCCACATGACGTCAAGGTTGTTCGGTTCGAGTGTTTCCTCGCGGTGACATCAAAGGTCGCTTCGGACAAAAAGGCATATTCCGACCTTATGTCTAAATCGGGTATGTAAGTCGTAACTAGGATAAGTAAACTACCCCTTTACTGTTGTTGTGGTAGAACATACTTGTGTTTCTGTAAGGGCTAGTATGTGTGGTCTATTTGCTTGTAGATGTTGGTGTACCGAATTTATGTTTGTATTTAGGCCTCTTATGTTGCAGAAATCTATGCTTAATTGATTCAGTATCATTGCTGTATGTGAAATGCGGAATAAAGGGCTCCCACGGCCACCCAGCGCCCGGAAATCCGATTGGCCGGGGAGTTTACCTCCGGCATATTTTGATCCTGGAAGCGTAAGCATCTACCACCTAGGACCACTTCCACTGGAAGCATCGGCCTCAGACTCATTCCTTTGGTGGTCCCTAGTCTGACAGGGGTAAAAATGGGGTTTGTTGGATCACTTCCCAGTGATCAGCTCCAGATTTTGTACTTTGGTGTTTTCCAGCCTGGAGGAGGACGATGGGATTTGATGGGCCACATCCCGTGGCACCTCGGAATGGCGGGGGCGTCATTCCCCGTAATCAAACTGCTCTCACCAGTTCGACGTTCTTGCCAGCCAATACAATGCAGCTCTTCTTGTCACAAACTGTCAATGATCAGCTCCAGACTTTGTACTTCGATGTTCTCCAGCCTGGGGGAGGACGATGGGATTTGATGGGTCACATCACGTGGCAACTCGGAATGGCGGGGGCGTCACTCCCCGTAATCAAACTGTTCTCATCAGTTTGACGTTTCTGCCAGTTAATACAATGCAGCCCCTCTTGTCACAAACTGTCATTGATCAGCTCCAGACTTTGTACTTCAATGTTCTCCAGCCTGGGGGAGGACGATGGGATTTGATGGGCCACATCCCGTGACAACTCGGAATGGCGGGGGCGTCACTCCCCGTGATCAAACTGCTCTCACCGGTTTGACGTTAATGCCTAGTAATACAATGCAGCCCTTTTTGTCCTCTAGACTTGCACTTTGGTATTGTCCAGCCTGGGGAGGACGATGGGATTTGATGGGCCATATCCCATGGCAACTCGGAATGGCAGGGGCGTCACTTCCCGTAATCAAACTGCTCTTACTAGTTTGACGTTTCTGCCAGGGGGCGTTAGTTCGTTGGCGTCGTTTTTGAACACGATGCCAGGTATTCCATCCGGCCCTGATTCTTTTTGCATATTTAGCTCCTTGAGGATTTTACGAATGTCACGGTGGTGAAACTTAACCTCTGTCATGGTAGTGTTGATGTTAGATATTGTGGAGAGAGCCTTGCCATGGGAGACGTTTACAACGTGCAGAACTAATATTCAAACTAGCCGAATAAAAAGCAGAAATCACCAGGCTAATTACCAACTTTAGAATGCTTTGACAGGATACCGAAAAACAGATTTCGTTCTACTAATAACATCTTCAAGTTAAATTTTTGAAATACGGGCCTAGAATTTAGTTATAAATTATTGGAATATAGCTTTTTTGAATACAATTTCCAAGGACATAAGATTTCTAATGGAGTTTTAAATATTATAAAATTTTAATTCATGTACAGGGTGTCCGGTTATAAATGTAACCCCCACTTTAACTTTTTTATTTACCCTCATATAAAAAAATGTTAATTACAAAAGTTCTAAGGATCTTCATATAGTTTTCTGCGGTGTTGCTAGAAAAACAATTGAACATCGAAATTCTACTGTGCAGATTAAATTAATGTTTTTTAAAATGAGACACCCTGTATATTCTTCCGAATATCGGTAGAGCTCTTTAAGACGAGTTCAGTAATATAAGGTTTGTTGGGTCTAGCTATAATTGTTACCACGTAAATTGCAAGAATGTCGGGTATCTGATTATTACTGAA